>JAJMLD010000123.1:0-23133 GCA_030569515.1 Barnettozyma vustinii | reverse complement strand
TTGGAATCAAGCTCCTTTGTCGAGGTCGCGAGTTTCAAAGAGATCACCAATTGGCCAGTGTTCTATTGATGTGTCAAAGGACCTTACGTGACAGTGTGGCTGGATTGTCTCTTGAGTCTGTGAAGTTGAATGGACCAGATTTGTGGAAGGTGCTGATTGGAGGAGATTCAGAAGGGTGGAAATTTGACCAACTTGCCTTCAAATATTACAGCCCAGAGACCCTCTATGTGTTTGGTCAGAAAGTTAGCATTGAATGCTGAAGTTGTGAGAAACTGTACTGTCTTGAGTGGTGTGCGTAGTACTGGCGGATTAAACAGTGAATGGTTTGAATTAGCACAACAAGACTTCAAGGTATTCAAGGGACGCCGGCAACAGATGAGTTAGCTCTTCACATTAAAGTTATTATCAATGAGCTAATTTTAAAGCAACTTTACTTAGGATAACTGGTAGAATGAACCATTCTCTCATAATAATAGTTGATCACCGCGGTTTTTTCCAAAGTGATGACTGCTTTGTTTAAAAGTGTTGAATCTTTGTCTATTCTTATTCCCCAGTGTACTTCCTATTTTCATTCTTAGTAGATTCCCACTTCTGATATGAAAGAAAGTAGTGTTCAGAATCCTGTGTTATACTGAAACCCAGTTACACCAACTAAAACAGATGTTCCGAAAGATAGGCATGTAACATGTTTATTATTCCTTCTAGGCTGTCACTTCTATGATTCATGCCTGTGTTCGATGCACTGATGCAGCTGAACTTCAAAAGAACTTTCTGACTCTGACCTTGATATCTAAAAATCGTCGTCCTATGGTTACCATTGACATGGCAAATATCGCAGTCATCTTTGAGTGTTGGAATCAATCATTATTGGACTGGTGACTTCGTCCACAAGCCTAGTGAACTGCTCCAAGGAAAGCGTAGGATCTGGGGGTACAGACTTTAACATCTCCACCCTCTCTTGATGCGGAAACAAAAGGATCAATAATTCTTGAATCTTTTCAAACTTGGTGAGTCCCAATCTGTGGCAATTTGGAACCATAGGAAAGGGGTGGGAAAGCACGTAGCTCACGTTTTTTTACATTCTGTTGTTTGCTTACTTTTTTTTGATCGCACCAAAAATGGAGATCTGTAAAATATAATCCAAAAAGTCACAACTGAAAAATTCCTGAACTATGGGAAAACGAGAGGTGAAAACGAGGCACCCGGGTAATAGACTGGGCAGGAGTGAGATGCGCATTGCACTGTTGAGAGTTGGGAGAGCCTTTTGGTCCTAAGTTATTATGGAAGTTTAAGGTAGCCTTTGGTCGATTATTCTTAGATTCATTCAATAGGATTTGACTGGATTCAATAATCAAACTAAATTCATTTTTAATCAGCTTGGGGTTTGACGTGTATATTGACTTGTCTAATTATTTAGTTGTTGACAATAGGCTCATAGCACCCGCATAGCAAGTTCTATGCTCTAAATGAATTTGTTGGAATAGCCAAATCAATTGAGATTCATAGCCCATCCAAATTCCTCAGCTATTTGAAACCAATCAATACATAGCACACCATCAGGATTCTTAACCCAACTTTCCTTAATGATTACCTGAATCCTTTCGATATTGGAATCACTATAAACAATATCCTTAAAATCGTTTAAAAGTTTCAAAATTTCTTTTCTATCAGATTCTAAAACACAAACCATACCTGAAATTAAAAGTGCATAATAAATTGAATGTCTGACTGATGAGTGAACTAAAAATCGAAGTAAATTGAACTGTTTAACCAATAATATTTGATTTTCAGGAATAACAGGTGGTGATTTTTTAACACTAATCCTTAAACTTAATTGAATTGAGAATTGATACAATTCATAAAGTGATAGTTGAATTTCAAATTCCTCGATTTTAATTGTTCTTAAATCATTCTTTGATGGATGTGTTAAGTGAATTCTTTCATCTAGTTTATTGGCTTTCCGTATAATAGTATTGAACTTCTCCGTATAAACCCAATTGCTGATTTTTTTGGGATCTTTGAGTAATTCATAAACAGATTGTGCCTCTTTTGATAACTCGATAACTTCAGCAATATATGGGAGTAAAGGCCCTAAACAGTCAAATGGTGGATACAAATCACAATGTGAATTTGATAGAATTCTCTCACATGTTTCAGAGTTCAATAAAGTACCATTGGAATATGAAATAGATGAATGGAGATCTTGATGACAGAAATAAGACAATAAGAATCTAGTTTCATCAGGTAATTCTTCGATTTTGTCTAATAGGTTAAATCTAGATATGATATCTTTGGACATTTTCAGAAACTGGTACCAGATATTCGAGCATTCAACATCAAAAATTATTCCTCTTGTAAGTAACAAACAAGCAGATAAAAGATCAATAGCGTCATCCATTCGGCCTGGTGTAGAACAAATGACTTGGATTTCATCCAAAATGTGGATACATTCTGACTCAGCTATGGTTATTTCTCCTAATGCAATCAAACATCTCAAAAGCAGAGGGCTAGAAGAAGCTCTCACTAGAATTATATCCAGTAATATGTTAAAACGAACATCGAATAAACAGAATTCTTTAGAAACTTTGCAAAACTCATTTAAGATAGAAGTATCCATCTCTTTAATCGATGACAGAAACTGATCAAATTTCTTCTGCGTATGTAATCTTTCTTCTTCCCTTATTTCATTGATCTCATTCTTGTTAAATGAAAGTTTTTGAGTAGCAGCTTTTATTCTTTCTGTATTGTTTAAAAATCGACGAGTATTTTGCAGTCCGTTCAATTCTTGGTTATATGAAAAATCAAGCTCTTCAATTTCTTCAGAAGTCAACACAGTGATTCCCATCAAACTATTTGAGTTCGTCTTCCTTCCAGCTGATTGCTTATCAAGGTCAACTGGTGATATAAGTGGACTAGATGTTCCCGCAGCAGGAAATTTTGTGACCATAACTGTTCTTCCGTTGTTCCTAGGTGTATATGAGGCTGAAGATATCGAAGGTGCTGGTGCTATCTGAGACATAACCCTCGCTGTTTCACTTCTCGCGTTATTCTTAGTATCAGACCGCCATTCACATATCCGTTGTTTGGTTGAACACAGACCACAAATTGGCTTGTTTTCATCACATTTCTTACTGTTGATTTCCAATATTAGTATATATGTATAAGGCAGGATTGAACATTTAACTCACGATCTCTTTCGGCATGATAAGCACCCATTACGTGACCTAGCACTTACTCCCACAAATTCAAAAGTTCCCGGAGCTCTTCTCCTGACGTACTTTCTTTTTAATATATTTGGTGCATGTTCTGTCGCTGTCGTTGTCGTTGCAGAAGCTGTTTGTAGTGTGAGAGGGATCATTGCTTGTTTGTGCTCACTTTCTGTTTATCAAAAATAGATACCTTAAGTTATCGAGATATTGTCAGGATCCTGACCTGAACCATCGGATCTAACCATCGGATTTGTGCTCTTAGAGCAATCATTGACCAAAGGAGTAAGTAATGGTACTATTATGAAACACCTCGTTGGATATCCGATATATAAAGACCTTAAAAAGAACAGTTTAATCTTGAAGTTGATATCATTGATAGACATGGGTAAAACTCGTTTTAGTAACCAGGTAACCAGACTTCGGTAACCAGGAGCACTGGTTACTGGTTACTGGATCTATTATTTTCGCGGTTACCAGATGGTAACCAGACACATGTGCCTGGGTTCGAACCGCATCCTCGTCTTCCTAACGAATATTTATTACCAAAAGATTTTCGGTGACTGCGAGCGTGAAGGCCAACGAATCAGTTCAATGGTGGAAATCACCAAGGAGGAGCAGATGACACAGGTGGAAGTCACTTTTGAAATGAATCCGGAAATCATGGGGGGACCTTTTCGCAAGACTACATGCCTTGGATGATGAAGAGACAGCTGAAGCAGCTCGTAGTAGAAACTTCAATGAGGTCAAGAGTCTGTCCACTGAGATGAAAGAATTTATGTCTACTAGAGAGACTCATCTTACCGATAAAGAGGTGAAGAAAGGCAAGTTCGATGATATTCTCCAATATTGGCAACACAGAAAACAACAATACCCAAAACTGTCTCAGTTGGCCTCACATCTCTTTATTGTGCCTTCTTCGAGCACCAGTGCAGAAAGGTTATTCAGTATTGGAGGTGTGATCACTACGTTTCGCCGTCAGCGAGTCGGTCCATCCACTTTGAAAAAGGTCCTGCTATTGAAGATGAATGAAAGAGAGATTTGAAACCTCCTATTTTCTGAAAGCACTCTTCCCTCTGACTCGCTGCTTACTGTAGGTTGTAGTGAGGACGTTAGCTTGAAATTTGCTAAATAGATTGATATATCGCTAGCCATCGATTCATTTTTGTGGAAGTTATGCTGTGGACTGGCTTTGAGAGAATAATAAACAATAATATGATTCTTCGTGCATTCTGCAAGTATAGTCTATCAGTGTATCTGGAAGGGTTTCTTGACAAGATTGTCCCCTTAAATAGACCACAATTTACAGTAGTACATAGCTATTCAAGAAACTTCTCTTATTAAATACTTACGTTGAAACTTGAAGTTTGAACCAACAAAATCGGGTAACATCTATTCTGGTAATCATACCATAACAGTGCATTAACCATTTTGTCTATAATCATTTAAATTTGGCTATAGGGATGAAACTGTATTCTGTGATATTATCCAAAATGGAATATTTCCTATTTGGGAAACATCTGGTTACCACCTGGTTACTACCTGGTTACCGAAGTGGTTGGCTCTAGTAACCAGTAGCACTGGTTACTACTAATCTGGTTACTAAAATGACCCATGTCTAATCATTGATTTGATCATTTGATATTTAATCCACAACACACAATATTTCTGCTTGAAAATAAAGTGCTTACTGTAATATCTAACGCGAACATATCTACAAAACTTCAAATTAAAGAAATAATTTTTTTTAACAAGCTGACCAATGCTATAAAACTCTATATTAGAGAATAAAGGGATCATCGAGTAATTGGTGATTCAAACTCTGCCAGAACCTGAACCACGCATTTCATCGTAACGAACAACTGCTCCCAACAAAGTTTTAAATCCATTAGCAACTTGTTCTGGTGTACTATACTCTTCAAAGTTGTGACTGACACCATCTCTACAAGGAATGAAAATCATTGATGTTGGAACACGGGTGGAAGTACTGCAGGAATCGTGTCCAGCACCACTAATGATTCTTGTGACTTTGTCAGCACCAAAGAGTTCAGTTGCGGAATCTGTTACACAACCAACACAAGTCTCGTTGAAGTGAACAGCAGGTGATGTGTAAATGTGTTCAAACTTTACAGACCCAGTCTTTGTGGATGAGCCATTTGGAGTACCAGCAATTAATTGGAATTCATCCTTACACTCTTGGATAATTTCTGAAAGCACCTCATCTGACTTGTGTCTAGCATCAAGGGTGAAATGAACATAATCTGGTATAACGTTGGTAGAAGCTGGTTCTAATTTTAAAGTACCGATGGAGCATAAACCATCATATTTGTGAGCAATATCATTGGCCTTGACAATCATTTTTGAAGCTGTAAGAAGAGCATCATTACGAGCAGACAAAGGAGTTGTACCTGTATGTTGAGCTTTCCCTTTGACAAAAATGTTATACCACACATATGCCTGAACACCTTCCACAATACCAATTTCCTTATCATTATCTTCTAAAATTGGACCTTGTTCAATATGTAACTCAAAGTGGGCAGCAATTGGGTTCCCCTTATAAGATGCAGGTGTCTTACCTAAGTAACCAATTCTTAATAATTCATCCTTGACAGTAACTGGTTCATTGTCAGTAATAGATTTGAAATTGTAACATTCTTCCAATGACATATTTTCAGCCCACACAGAAGAAGCCATTATACTGCATGGGAATCTAGCACCTTCTTCATTCATCCATGAAACAGATGCAACAGGATAGTTTGGAACGTAATTATTATCTTTGAAAGTACGTAGAACTTCAAGACCAGCTAAAACACCCAAGATACCATCATATCTACCACCAGTTGGTTGAGTGTCTAAATGTGAGCCAATAGCAATCGGAGCACCTTCATTCTTACCTGGATAGATACCAAAAATACTTCCAACCTCATCAATACGAACTTCGCAACCCAATGATTTAAGCTCAGAAACATACCAATCTCTAACACCTTTATCTTCGTCACTTAATGCTAATCTGCAAACACCTGTGTCTGTTGAGAGGGGTCCCCAAACACCTTTAGCGCCAAAGTCATCTGACGTCTCATGAATGGTGTTGATCAAGCGATCTGATTTGATCTTTAATGGTGTGTAGGTGGAAGACGTCATTGTTGGAAGGAAAGGGTAGAATAGAATATCCTGCAAAATTGCACCTCAGTTTAAAGTAGGCTGGCCTTCAAATATATATCTCTTAAGTCCTTTTACAGAATTCATTTCGACCGTTATCTGGACAAAGGTAATCGGTTTATAAATGTAACATAATAGATTGGCTCAAGATTATCTTTTAATTTTTAAGTCCTAATCTGGCGATAAGAATCATAAAAATGTTAGTTCCGAATCCAGTAATCAATTGCTAATTCTAAATTCCTGATTGGGAATTCTCCAAGATAACCAAATAGCTCGAGTTGATTAAGCTTTTTATGTTTTTATCACTAGTCAGATATTGATGTTAAATAGAGGTTGATTTCCCACATTTAATTGAACTATTGACAAATACTTAAACCATCTTAACTAATCACTCAAATTGAAAACAAATATAGCAGCTATACAAGATGTCATCTGAAGAAGAAAAGTCAGAGGCTCAAGCCTGTGTTGTTTCATACGATGAGAAGTTGAATAATATTCGTTCAGTGACTTCAAATCATTTAGAGAGCTTTGATGAAAGTGAAAAGAAGGCTGCTACAGGGTTCGATCTTTTCCAGGAAGCTCAAAATCTTACACAAGAAGAAATTGAAGAAAACAGAAAAAGGGTTATAAGAAAAATTGATAAGAGAATTATTCCCATTTTATGTATAACTTATACCTTACAATTCTTGGATAAATTATCATTGAATTATGCTGCTGCTTATTCGTTCAAAGAAGATTTAGGTCTTGTTGGTCGTGATTATAACTGGGTTGCTGCTATTTTCAACTTTGGTTACATGGCAGGTGCTATTCCAGCCAATTATTTGATCCAGAGGTATCCAGTTGCTAAATTCACAGGTTGTATGATTTTTATATGGGCTATTCTACTATTAGGACATATTGGTGCCACTAACTATGGAGGTATTTTAGTTTTGAGATTTTTGCTTGGATTGATGGAAAGTTGTATCTCTCCAAGTTGTATGTTGATCAACTCATCTTTCTACACCAAGGATGAACAACCATTGAGAATGTGTCTTTTCTTATCATTCAATGGTGTTGCTACAATGGTTGGGGCCTTACTTTCCTATGGTTTAGGTCATGCTACAGAATCGTCTTTAAAGCCATGGAAATTGATTTTCTTGACTATCGGTTTGATTAACTTTGTTTGGTCTATTATTTTCCTTTACTTCTGTCCAAATTCTCCTGCTGATGCTAAATTCCTGACTCAAAGAGAAAAGGTTATTGCTATTGAAAGAATTGCTCACAATCATATGGGTGTCAAGAACAAGAAGTATAAGAACTATCAAATTCTTGAGGCTGCACTGGATTACAAGACCTTTATTTATGCTCTGATTGGTTTAGCTTGTGGTGTTATCAATGGTGGTTCATCTAATTTCCAATCGGCTTTATTGAAAGGGTTTGGTTTCTCAGGTATCAGTACAACAATTTTACAATTACCAACTGGTGCCATTGAATTGATTGTTGTTATTTGTGCTGGTATTCTCATTTACAGTGTCAAGAATACTCGCTGTATTACTTTTGTTTTACTATGTGCGCCTGGCTTGGCTGGTCTAATTGGTATTCATGTTATTCCTCTAGAACATAAATGGGCCCTTGTTGGTTGTACTTGGTTGCAATATATCATCGGTGGACCTGTTATTTTGTCATGGATTTTCTTGAACGCTAACGTTGCTGGTCAGACCAAACGTACAATCAGCAATGGTATCTGGTTTGCTTTCTATGCTGCCGGTAATATTGTTGGTGCTAACATTTTCTACTCTAATCAAGCTCCAAAGTATGTTAGTGGTATCATTGGTCTTGTTGTCTGTTACGTTGGTATGATGGTTCTTGGTATTGCCTACAGATTAGGTTTAATGTGGGAAAACAAAAAAAGAGATAAACTATACGGTAAGGTCGAAGGTGAAACTGAAGAAATGGCCATGGTCAATGGTTTCAAGGATTTGACCGATAAAGAAAACACCGGTTTCAGATACCAGTTATAACTTTTTTGTTTAATTTATGTATTTTTTTTCTACGAATTATTGGGCTGGTCCCGTATTTTGCAATCACTTCAATATAAGTATCTTTATTTTTGCCCCATCATAGTTTGATGTAGGCACTCCAATCTTGCACTAGGGAGTGCTATATTCAGTTTCAACTAGATAAAAGAAAACATAGAGGCCAGAGATAACAGAAAGAAAGAGTAGAAAGAAGACTGAAGTCGTGTTTGAAAGTAATCTAAACTTCAAATGTGCTTCTTATCTAGTAAGGCCGATCTTCTATGCGGGTTTCAAGCTTTATGGGTGTCTCTCAGGTCTCGTCCTGACATCAGAAGTGATGATTAAGTCTGTAGCATCACCATCAACCATATCATCAAAGACAGCTCTGTCACCAACAGTGATAATTGGCAATCCCTCACCAGGTGATGGGTGAAGGTTGGACACAATCACTCCAATCTCTCTTGCTGCACTTGACTTGGAGTCTGCAACTGCATCCATGTTTATCAAAACCAAACCATTGTTCGCACTGACGAGGAATGTTTTGGTGTTACTAAGTTTGGACAGAGTTGCAACGCGGTCTGAGTGGGAGCACACATCAGTGGTAAAGGAACTCATAAACTGAACAGCGGACTTTCATTCTTGCTCAATATGTTATTGGCTGGACCCCGTCAATTGTTTTTATATGTTACTTTCGGTCTTATTTCTTTTCCTAGTAAGAAAAGATAACAGAGTTAGAGAAGAGGTAACTACAAAGTATCTAGAAGACATATGATGTGATGGTGGTCGCTACAGTCAGAATAGCAGAAAACTTTAAACTAAACCATAACCCAATTAAATCTATATGGTCTTACTACCCTCCTTCTTACCAAAAACTCCTTTAAACAACTTAATCAGTGAATGACGCCCATCCCATAATGGATAAATACCAATGACAAGTAGAGCCGCATACACCCAAATCAAACCAACAACAACATTTCCTCTAAAGAATGCTTTAGACCATATGTAATCACGATACAAGGGTAATGGCCAAACAACCCATGTGATCAATAGAACAAACAGAGTAGCAGCATAGGCAACTTTTGTATAAATACCGATTATGCGGTTCTCTTCTTCAGTGTAACTCAAACTGGTGGATAACTGATCAGTTTCATTCGTAGTTTCTAACTCACTTTTCTTTTCAGAGTCTTCTAAATCTTTGTGTAGACCGAATTCAGTATGTCTTTTTTCAATTGAAATACCTTTAGTATCATCAGCAATCAGTTGACTTTCATCTTTAAGTTTTTGCCAATCGAAATCAGCAGGTTTGACAAAAGAGATGATAATACTGCTGATTCCAGGTAAAAGAAGAGCCGTCAACCCTCCGAATAAGCAAGGCAATTGCCCTTGGGTACTATCAATAGTAACGGCACCATAATAATGATAAGCCGTTGTTAACCACACGGTAATACCAAAGATTAAACCTAAGATTGGTGAAACAATAAAAGCCAACTTTGATTGTTTTTTCCATGTGATCAGAAAAATCATTGGAATGACACCTGGACAATTCAACATTGAGTAAAAGTAACCAAACCAAGTCATATTGACACCAACATAGTGTAACATTAGGGAGAAACCAGCACTGAACAAACCAAAGAAGACAACACCGAAGTGAGAAACTGCAATAAGTTGCTTGTTTGTAGCATCTGGTTTGATATATCTCCGGAAAACGTCAAAACTGAAGATTGAACTGACAGAGATCATTTGAGCAGAAACGGTGCTTGTCACTGCTAGATAAATGATAAGTAATAGCCCACCAACAGCACCTCTTCCCAAGAGAGCTTGAACAGTGTACATCAAACCAAAACCTGAGTTAACTTCCTCTAAGGTCATTTTTCTTGGGTAAGTAGGAAAAATTGGGTTGTCTTCTAAAACGACATTAGCTAAACCAATGATAATTCCAAGTGGCCAAACATTGGCATAAATCAAAAAGGCAGCAATCAAATAGCCAGGAACAGTAGCCTTAGTATTAGCACTGAAAGATTTTTGCCAGAATGAGGAATCCATGACGGTAAGACCAAAATCACCAACAGAGTGGATGATACCAAAAAATATAGCACCTTGTGATTTTGAAGTTAAATAAGAACCTTGATAATTTCCTGAGATGTAGTTTAAAGATCCTTCAGCTTCCTTTTTAATGACTAGATCATATAATTTATCAATACCACCAATATTCTCATTAACCAAACCTGCAGTGCAAATGTAACAAAGTACAATTAACAATATGAATGAATGAACGTAATCTGTCAAGAAAGTTGATTTCAAACCACCAACTGCAGTATATAATAAGACACCGATTGGAATTAACATGGTGCTTGCGACAATATGTAAATTGTCACACATAGCAGAGATTGCACCAGCTGAACCAAGAATCATTGCAGATGCAGAAACTAAGTTGTTAACAAGACATAGGAACATATAGAGAATATGACCAGTTCTACCATATCTCAATTCAACAATCTCCAAACTAGTATGTCCTGTTGGGATTTTCTTCTTGGCTTCTATACCAAGAATAGCCATGACACAAATTTGCACTGCAAGACCTGCACCATACCAAAAGGCACTTTGAACTCCATAACTGTTTAACCATAGTGACACACCATAACAATTCTGTAGCCCAGGTCCAGGAAGAGTAGACTGCGGATGCGGTCAAACCGATACCCACGGTTCTATTGGCAACCATGAACATCTCAGTGGACTTTGAATCTTCATCAAGATACTTCTTGGATAGCCTTGTCACGATAATAATACCTATGGCGAAAAACGCACCAACGCCAAGTAGCACTCCATAACCGTCAGCTTTTGATAGCAAGTTTAAACCACTCATATTGACACTCAAGAGCCAAGCTCTACTGGAATGCTTGGCATCAACAAAATGGGTTTCATTATTTGTTTTATAGTTGAAACTTGAAACTTGACGTTGTTTGCTGTTTACCCACACACACACTGCTGTCTTGAGGATCAACAGGAGAGCCTCAGTTAAATTGTAACTGATTCCAGTCGTAGGTGTAGCTTTACCGATTATATGGCAAATCGTTAAAGTGTGAAAAATTTTGCTCAACCTTTAGTACCTCTGTAATTGTATCCGAGCCGAATGTAAACCGTAAAACACTGCTGTTAACAACATAAGTGCCATCGATGCTCTTCTGGAGTCTCCGGGTCCATCTATGCGCCGCACCGTTAATTGTGGCAATAGACGTCATACGTTATATTGGATCATTTCTCATCATGTCAGGTGACTTTGGCTGATTCAAATTTGATTTAATGTTAGTATCGGGTCGGTTCACCCAGCTCCACTTTTTTTTTCCACAGAAAACCTGCTTGCACCAACAGCACATGATATTGCTCATTTTGGATGCGTGCATGTGAATTATGGGTTGGTGTCAGTGAATCCAGAACACGTCCATGTTTGTCTATCAATTGTTACACAAGAATTTTTTGTGATCCTTTCTAATCTTCAAGTAAATCAATTGGCTCAATAGCACTACCAGCAATCATGCCAAAGAAACTGGTGATAAATGCATTTGCGATGGGATGTTCTGGTCTTCAAGCACCAGGTCTCTGGAAACACCCAGACGATAAATCTTCAACGTTCGACACTTTAGAGTATTGGATTAATCTAGCAAAGCTATTGGAGAAGGGTAAATTCAATGCTGTATTTCTTGCTGATGTATTGGGTGGTTATGACGTTTACAATGGCCCTGGAAACATTGGTCCAGCTGCTACTGCGGGGGCACAATGGCCGGTTTTGGAACCAAGTGCAGTTGTTCCATTGATGGCATCAGTTACCAAAAACCTTTCATTCGGTGTTACTTTCTCTACAATCAGTGAAGAGCCATACCATTTATCAAGAAGGTTGGCAACTTTGGATCATTTAACTCAAGGTAGGGTTGGCTGGAATATAGTGACCTCATACCTTGACAGTGCTTCAAGAAATCTTCTGAGCAACCAAACATTACCACCTCGTGAGAAAAGATATGAACGTGCTGAGGAATATCTCCAGGTTGTGGAAGAGTTATTACTTTCTTCATGGAGAGATGGGACAGTTAAAAAGGACAGACAATCTGGTGTTTATTCTGATCCAAGTGGTATTAGAGAAATCAACTTCGAAGGTCAATATTTCAATGTTCCAGGTCCTTCAATTTCACATCCTTCACCACAAAGATTACCAGTGTTGCTACAGGCAGGAACATCAGAAGAGGGTAAAAGGTTTGCAGCAAGAAGTGCGGAAGTCGTTTTCTTGACTAATTTCACACCAGAAGCGTTAGGGAAAAACATCAAAGATATCAAAGAGTTAGCAGTGAAAGAATTCAACAGGGAACCTGATTCCATCAAGTTTCTACAACTACTCACCCCAATTATCGGTCAAACCCATGAAGAAGCTGAGAAGAAATATCTTGATTTGAAATCTTATGGTGATTTAGAAGGTGCTCAGGCACTTTTCAGTGGCTGGACTGGTATTGATATCGGTCAATTCAATAAAGAAGATGAACTAAGAGATGTTGGAAGTAATGCTGTTAAAGGTTTTGTTGCTAATTGGACAAAGTTATCACCTGGTGAGGATCCAAATTTAAAAAAGACTAGAGCTTACGTTGCAAGACAAATAACTGTTGGTGGTCTGGGTCCTGTATTTTATGGAACTGCAAAAGAGGTTGCAGACAGTATTGAACACTGGGTTGATGTCTCCGGTGTTGATGGTTTCAATTTCACTTACGCAATAACACCAGGTACCTTTGAAGAAATTGTAAACGACTTGATTCCAGAGTTAAGAGAGAGAGGTTTAGTTTGGGATGATTATCCACAAAAGCCAGATGATGAAACATTGACTTTCAGGGAAAATTTGTTTGGACTCAATGATGTCTACAACCGTGAGGATCCTAAATTCTTAAGACCATCACATCCTGCTTATAAGCTGAGATGGAAAGCTGATCAAACCAAAGAAGAGTTCGAAAATAGTATAAAGTCTGAGAGTCTCCCAGTGTCTAAAAAGAGAAAGCTTTGAATCAAAACTAGATAAATAATATATAACTCGCAAGTTTTATTATTGCTTACATTTCCTGTACTAGCATAGAGAGTCTCACCATTCTTTAATACCAGTGCGATCTGGTGGTGGTCCTCCTTCTCAAGGTCTGAGGAGTCCATCTTTGCATCTCAAGCAAAGTCATGGCCGTGACAATAAAACCAAAAAAAGTGTGTCCGAACCGCACTAATCACGCTAAAAGAGACTCTTCAATCAAGTTTTCTCATCCGTTTTAAGTCTCTGTGAACTAACAATCATCAGCTGGTATATCAAAGCCAAATTATACAAGGCACTTGACAGATATGGATCTTGAAGTCGGAAAGCTGATGAGACTTCAGAGACTGCATTCATTGTCTTGATCGTATTACAGAATTAGGATATTTAAGCCTGCTATGGCTTTCTTGTCATAAGCTGGGTGGAAAGATATTAGAATGCTATAATTCATCCGACTTATACAATTATGGGCTTCACAGGCAGTGGGCACCCATAAATTGCTTCAGATCTCATAACATGGCTGTTGACCAGAAAAGACCCTTACAAATTGCTATTGTTGGTGGTGGTTTAGTTGGTGCATTCACTACTCTTGCCCTATCCAGTCTTCCAAATGTTGAAGTGGTAACTTTCGAGAGATCACCTTCTGCAAGAGAAGCGGGGCTTGGATCTCACTAACAGAGTCTGGACTGGAAGTCTTGAGCAAATTCATTGATATTGATGAGATACATTCAATCAAGGCCACTCCAGGTGTCAAGCAACTTTATAAGCATAAACATTGGAAAATTGGGGAAATATTATCGACACAAATTCTTTCATTGCGAAAAATGATTTCAAATTCCGTGTTTTTAAGACTCATAGATGGGCTTTATTGGAGCTGATATTGAAGCATGTCCCTGAAGGTTTGATTAAGTATGGTCATACTGTTACTTCATTTGAATTTGATGAATTGGATCAAACTGTGATACAAAGCGCAAGGAGAACAAAAGGAACAGAAATTTGATTTACTGGTAGCAGCTGATGGAATTTATCCAGAGATCGTCTTGACTCCCAGAGGATCTGTAACTTATAGAAATATATTCCCTGTTGCTCTCCTCAAGGATATTAAAGGTGGTATCCCATCAGATGGAAGACTCATTCAATAGCAGAGATGGCATCTTCTTCCTTTCACCTTTATGATTGGGAAATTACGGTTTGGTCATTGGCTTCAAGGAATCTAAAGATGTGCTCGATAGAGTTAAATGGGACAAGACCGTAGGAGAAGAAGATTTCCAAAGAGTGAAGAGACATCTTGAGGAATGGTCTACTATTTTCCAAGAAGTTCTTAAAGCAAGCCCTTATCTAAATGCGTTTCCTTTAGAAACTGCTCGTTGGTTGGAACATTTGACACATAAGATAAATTGGTGTTTATTGGTGATGCTCCGCATCCAACATCAGGTGCTTTCGGTGCAGGTGCAGCTTTTGGATTTGGTGATGTTTGGGCACTTTATCGATCTATTCAAGAAACTGGTTCAAACTTTGCTAAGAGAAAACGTGCAGAACTCAATCAAGTCACACTTATTCAAGATGATCTGGAAAGAGAAACCTATGATTTGAAAACAGCTTTATTTTTATTTGATGAAACACGTAGGTATTATTTGAAAGATGTTTATGAACAAATATCAAGAGATAAAATATCTAGTGGATAAGTTGGTGAAGCAAATGATTTGAATGAGGAGATTGAAAGAACTATTCAAGTTCCAAATGATGTTAATTGGATATCAGAGCACAATGTTGAGATTGAATTCCAACGTACCCGGTCAAAGCACGTTCAATATTTGTTGTATAAGAAATAGGTCACAGCATGTAGACTTATGCATGATAAACAATCACCTCCTTATTGTTGGAACAGCCCGGCATGTTGAATAATTATTAATGAATGGAATACTGAGGTCATCAGTTGGGGAGTAGGCAAAGCAACTTCGGAGACGACGGAGTCAATAATAACAGACTGAACTACTGACCGGAACATCTTTAGACCGTCTTTTGGGGTCACGGTTGATTAATTATGAGTTGACGGATGGCCTTACCTAATGGCCGTGTGCTTGTGGGGAAGTTTAAAGTATAACATGACATTTTTGAGAAGTTTTTCCAACTGAAGATCTACACAACCAACGCGAACTTCAGCACACTTAATAATGATTGTCCGAAAACTGGACTCCGCAATAAGCAGTGCTGGAGACGCATTTGTTTTTATATAAATAGAAGGCCTTTTGTGGTTAATGGTTATCACAATCAGACACAATAGCACCTCCCAGAAAAAAGACCATGGCCGTCAAACGTTACAACCACTACTTCAAGGGCAAGAAGCTTCTATTCTCCATCACTTCAACATGTCTTATGGCCTTTTTGTTATTAGGTTATGACCAGGGTGTCCTTTCTGGTGTCATTTCCCATCCAGTCTTTAGTGAATACTATAACCATCCAGATGCTAATTTACAAGGTGATATCACAGGTTCTTATGATTTGGGTTGTGTTGGTGGCTCTATTTTATGTTATTTCTTTGGTGAGAGATTAGGTAGAAGAAAGGCTATCCTAATAGGTGCTTCTTTAATGGTGATCGGTACTGTCTTATTGGGCTCGTCCCAAAATCTGGGAATGTTCATTGCTGGTAGAGTCGTTACCGGTTTAGGTAATGGTATGAATTCTAGTACTGTTCCAACTTTACAATCTGAATGTTCTCCTTCTGAATTACGTGGTGCCTTATTGACCTTACAAGGTACTGTTACTATCTTAGGTTTGGTCATTGCTTACTGGACTGGTTTTGGTACTAGTTTCCAAACTTCAAGTGTTGAATGGAGAGTCCCTGTGAGTCTTCAAGGTTTATTCGCTATTCTCTTGATCTTGATGGCAATCTTTTTACCCGAAAGTCCTCGTTGGTTGATTGCCCAAAATAGAGTTGATGAAGGAAGACAGTTGATTTCTGATTTATTGGACAAGCCAATTGACTCTACTGAAGTTGAAACTCAATACTTCGACATCCAATCTGCTATTGATGAAGAATTCAAAGATGGGCCATTCAAATTCAAAGAGTTTGGTGGCATGGGTAAATTACAAAACTTCAGAAGATTGGCATTGACTATTGGTTTAATGTTGATGCAACAGTTTAGTGGTTCCAATATGATCAATTATTATGCACCAACAATTTATGAAAATACTATGGGTTTCACCGCTAATGTTTCTAGAATCTTGGGTGGTTGTACTTCAGTTACGTTCTTAATTGGCAGTGTCATTCCTGTCTTTATCATGGATAAGTTTGGTAGAAGAACTCTGTTATTATTCTGTTGTGCAGGTTTAAGTTTTTGTTTTGTGATGGTTACTATTTTATTATCATTAGACACTAAGAGCACCGCATATGGTGCAGTTGCATTTATCTTCTTATTCCAAATTTTCTACTCTGTTGGTCTGTTACCTGTTCCATGGTTCTATGGTTCTGAAATAAACATCACTAGATTAAGAGCAAGAGCATGTGCTATTGCATCGGCATGGAATTGGATGTCTGTTTATGCTGTTGTTAAAATCACACCAATTGCAATGCAAAACCTTGGTTGGAGAGCTTTCATTATCTACGCTGTTCTTAATGCTACTTTCATTCCTTTCATCTATGCATTCTATCCAGAAACTGCTGGTTTGGCATTGGAAGATATCGATCATATCTTCGAAATTGGTGGTATCACTGGTGGTGTTTGGTCTACAAAAGGTCATACCATTGAGAAGAATATTCATCTTCAAAGAGAATTAAAACTTGGAAATGTGGAAGATTTTGGTAATTCAAAGGAACAGATCCAATTTATTGAAAATACTGGAACCTCTAAGAGTTCAGTATAAAAATGATGTTTGATACTTGTATTGGTTAGTGTCCCCATTTGAGGCTATTCTGCTGTTTCATATTTGAAAACCCGTTGTTTCAAAGATGAAAGTTCCCGTTCTACTATTAATGTCCCGTTTCCTTATTTATCTAGATAGAATGGTTGAGTAAGAAATACTGAACAGGTTAAATTACGTTACCTCATTTTGGTCACTAGGAGACCATCACTTGTTCTGTACAATATGTTAGTTTTGATTTGTCGATATTTGTTTAGATTTGAGATGTAGTGCCAAAATAGTTTGTATTACTATATGTTCTTTTAATGACATCAAGATTTAAACAGCTTTGAAATTGATTTAAATTTCACCTCAATACGATAATTATCAGTCTCAGTGCACTCTATCATGGCTAATCCGCAGCTATCTGAGTCTGACACCACTAGAATGAGTGCTTTATTTCATTTCAAGTCATAATTTTGGGCTTGTTACCCACTCACCACCATCTTCTATTCTCCATTGAATCTCTAGTTATTTTCTCTCATCCTTTATCTGAAAGTCTGATGTATCTTGAACTCGAACATATCCTTGAAATAGCAGAATTCTAACTGATCGAACTCAACAGTCTGACCCTCTACAAGATCATTCAAAGGACCTAAACTGTTGTTGAGTTCTCTCATCTCTTCATCATTCAGTGTGTCGACGTAATATCCAATACTGACATGGAACCCATAACCAGGATCATTATAAACACCCAATATATCAGCGACTTTAGATCTCACTTTTCCCAGTTTCTGTTCCTCTGTATAGTTGACAGGCACGAGACGCAGAGTAAGACCAAGATCTTGTGTAAACAGTTCACTTGTCTTCATCCTTATTGGGAAAATGTCAGGGTCCTCAACATGAAACTCATCTTTCAGTTTCTGTTCAACCAACCCAAGTATCTTATTACTGTCACCTCTATCTGATGGATCACCCACTTTCGATGGCTTCAGCGTGGCATCACAACAGCCTATTATGGTCATACGATAGTTGGAAATGGGAAGTATGGTGATCTTTTCAGTGTATTTGTAGCCAATGAGCAACCTGTAGACATCCAGAAGTGCAGAGAACAGGTCACTTCCTGCTCCTTGTTGCTGCAAATGGCTGACGATTGTGATTCCTGGGAACAGCTTTGGTTGTCGATTTCTGAAGAATTTGTCTCTGTCAATTGTTTCAAGCGAAGGTGGGTCGAACTTGAGAACCATCATTGTGTGAGCTTTGGCATGTTGTAACTTGCGGTGTAAATTTAAAGGTGGTTAAATTTCTCTGTTTGTTTATCGATTTCGCCAAGATAACTTACGGCCAAAAGGCCGTCTCAACTCTCAACAACGCATCTCACTCCTGCCCAGTCTATTACCCGGTGCGTCGTGTTCACGCCCCATCTGATAGAGATTTCTGATAGTCGGCTATTTATGGTGACAACTATTTTTACATAGTTAAGGAAATAGTCAATAGTCACGTCTGATAGTCATGAAACAGTCCTTTAGATAAGTTACGACGAGAAGAGGAGGTCGGTTTTCAGGAACTTAGGTGACAGACAGCACCCAAATTTGTCAACGATTCACGATTCACACTTTCTTTAGCAACCATTGATATGCACCCAAGGACAACTTCATGTCCAGAGGCTCAAGAAAGCGGTCCACCGAGTCCGACAATAATGGATCCCCCAAACGAGGTTGCACTAAGAGTTCCAATGATGGCATTGAGGCCCGTGTGCCTTCAAACCTCAAAGGATACAATTTCCAAGCGGTTGTCCGGTCTTATTACTCAGTGCTAGAGATCGACTCATCAATATCTTATATTGAAGATAAGAATACCCTTGATTACACGATCTCCTGTGATAAGTGTAAATACCAAACACTGAAGCAAAATAGTGGTGCATCGACGAGTAACGTGACCAGACACTTGAAGACGACCCACAATGAGTTGTATCGAGAGATGATCGAACGAAAGGTGGCATTGAAGGACAACCGAACCCTGTCAAAAAAGACAGCCAGTGAATTCAACCCACTACAAGCACCAAGTAATTTTTCTGTTAAATCAAAGTTTGATAAACGCTGCAAAGTTTTCTTCAATACCTTAATGCTGATTTCAAACCGCAATCAACCATTAAATCTGGTATTAGATGATGATTTTGAGGGTTTGATCAAAGAGTCTGGCCTCACAGACGGTCTTGGAGCGTCCACGTCTGATGTTGGCAGAGGACTGGATATTTTGGGAGCCATTATTGATGAGAGACTGGCCTACAGTTTGAGACATGATGCCGATTCTTTCAGTCTAGTCGTTGATATGTGGCAGAGCCAAGACGTTAAGAAGTCGTGGGTTCTCGCTGGGCTGGCTGTCTATGAAAGTCGATCCACCAAGGAGTCCAAAACCGCATTGTTTATGTATAAACACTTCAAAGGTCCACATATGGGAGAGTTTATAGCTGATTCAATTTTGAGAAGCTTTCGTACTACGACCTACAAGTTGAGAATTCTTCTACGTCAACAAAGGTGAGGCCATTAAGAGAGAAACTCGTGACCTTTATCATAGACTCAGCGGCTAACAACCAGCGTTGTGCAATTCATTTACAAAAGTTGATTACTCATGCCTCATTTTTGGATCACTGTAAAGAGAATGTCGAACTATTGACTGAAAGCCAAAAGGATATCTTGATTGATCAAAACACAGAGCATGAACGTGACGTTGATGATGTTGATGATATTCCGGATCGTCTCGAATTGGGTGATGACTGTGAGATTATTTCTGAGAAGACAGTTTCTAACAATCCAAGTGAGTTCTCGAGTCAGGTGGCGAGACGCCTCAAAGAGATCAAGGCACGATATTTTGATAACGAGCACAGCTCCCCTGCAGGCAACAAGAGACCTGAGAAGTCTACTGCACAACGTTCTAAACTCAAAAAGGATCATTATCATTCTTTGCGCAAGTCGAATCAAGAACAGGCCAGAATGAGCTTAGAAAGACTTTATGAAAAGATTAACAGTAACTGCTTCAGTGATGTCAAGAGAATCGTCGAACTCTATACCACAATTTCATCTTCAACCATGGGTGATCCTAGCACAAATTTCCCGATGGACTTAGCTTCAATGTTCTTCCCAACCGCTAGTTTCCAGGAATTAACAAGGAGATTTGGAAGAGACCGACAGATGATACTTGAAGACAGAAACATTGAGATTGATAACTCCCAACTCAAACTCCATACATTGCTGAAGCTATGTGACACTCAGCAGTTCAAGGGTGTTTTCTTGACGCGTTGTACCAGCCATCTGATTCACAATATTGTGATACGTTTTGTGGATAATAGCAATGTAGAAATCCAAGTCAATCCTGGAAATATTGAAGATAGCAATGAGGATGAACAGGACCTGATGAGTTTGAAGACATTTGGAAATCTAACCCTTCTTCACGCCCATGAGTTCTATAGAGCCAATAAGAATTTGATTGACCGCGATGATCCATTTGAGACTTTTGAAAACCACCCAGCTTTGGACGGTATTGACCCAGAGGGGATTAAAGACCGTGAGAATTCAGAGGATGAACTTGATCATATTGATGCAGCCAAGCCGGATATTTATGGAGGTAGTGATCCAAAAGAAGCTACCACAGAAGAGTCAACCAAGCTGAAACTATCGTCCTCCATAGAGAAATTGAGGAATGTAATCAAGTTTTTGCGTGGATCAGATAAGCAAGCAAATTTGTTTGCACAGGCGTGCAATGAAGAATTCTCTTCGGAGAAATACAGACATCTCGATCCAGAGAAGAGGCTTCCACTTGATGTTCAAACACGATGGTCATCAGTTTGGCAGATGCTGGATGCTGCGATCCCATACAAAGCAGCACTGGACAGGTATTTAGCTAAGGTGTCCGAGCTTGAATTAGAGACGCCGAAATCCAAGAGGTTGATACCTAGTGGGATTTCACATTCCCAAAAGCTGGCTCAACTAAGAAGTATCTCCAAAAAGATTCAGGCAATCGATCTGAAAGAAGAAGACTGGATTCTAATCTCAAGCTACAAAGTTCTTCTAGAGCCATTTCAAACCTTAACCAAGAACACATCCAAAGCTACAGATAAAGATGACGATGACTCCCTTTTGCTAAGTGCCGTTGTCTTGTATTACCAGCTCGAGAAGATTCTAGTTGACCTTGAAACCAAGTGCTCTAAAGGAGAAAAATTTGAGGGCCTTCTTCACATCAAGAGGGCAAGCGTATCTGCACTCTAACTTTTAACAAAGTACAAGACGTTTCTGTCCCAAGACTCCCTAACGTTGATTGCCAACATAGTGAACCCCAGAGCAAAGGTCAAGTATGTGGGCCGCCTTTTAGGCATCACCAACATGGAGTTAAGATCAGATCCTGCAGTTTTGCTTGAAAATCCAAAGCTACAATTCTTGCTGAATACAATGGTGTCGTTTTTGGCAAACAGTGAGGATGTGGTGAAGAGAATTGTGGGGGCGGAACTGCAGAAAATTCACTAAAGCACAAGTCGAAGTCCACTGGATCAGGTAGTATACTTCAAGCTCAATCTTCCAATAAGAGAGAGATTCTAAAATACTCCAGTGAGAGTGATATAGAGTCTGACGAATCTAGTGATGTTGATGAGGAAAGTGGAGAAGAAATAACAATCACTGAGAGATTAGGTGCATGTTGAAGCAAGAATTGATTCAGTATTTGAACATTAGGATTTCGAGATCTGCAACTCGCTCAAAGTCGTTCTGGACTGAACACAAAGAGGATCTCCCACTACTCACACATCTATACCTTCTGACAAGACCGATTCCGTTAGGTTCAGTTGATGTGGAGCGCCTATTCTCAATGGCAAGAAATGTTTACCAACTTAAGAGATATAGGTTATCCCCAGAGAGGGTGAGTTGTTTAATGTCTGTGAAGATGTTCTGCCATGTGGCTCGCTAGATGGTTTGTCCAAAAAAGAGAGTGACGAATTACTTTTGTATGAGTTCAAAAAGAGATGCGGATCCATTAAGCTACTTTCTCCACGGAAGAACTCTGATAACTTATAAATGTGTATTCAGTAGTTAATAAATTTGTAATGACTGCGTATTCACTATCATTGAACTATTCTGAATTGATTAATTATCCACCCATGAAGAATCGAACCAAGAGCATCTAAATGACTATTTCATGACTATTCTATGACTATTTTAAAATAGTCGTGGGCAGGGACTACAATAGTCATAGTCAGACTATTTTTTGGGACTACTTTCGACTTTTCCAAAATAGTCTTTCCGCGAAATCGCGACTATCAGAAAACTCTAAAAAAAATTGATTGATTTCATAAGTAAGTAGCAGTCTAAAAGTGGAATGAAATCAATTCGCAACACGGGTATAACTTTCTATCGGTAAAACTTAACCAAACACTCGAATGGCTTCCTTTATAGGTGGCCCTTCTTGCCACCTTAACGCTACCATAAATGACGATTTATTCAATACAGGGTACTTCAATCACCTCAATGTGTTGACCAATGCTTATCTGTCACCGCAACAGCCACCAACCCCTGAAACCATCCAGGCACTGGAGAGTCTCCACTCAAATCGTTCGGAATACCTAGAAATGATCACAGATACCACTGGGAATCTCAAACAAGATCTTTCCTCATTCATTAAAAAAACAGCCCAGAAACCAGGTTCAGAACCCCAGTACTTCAACAAATTCCTCAACACAATGATATCTCCGGAGCACTGGGACAAAGTGAGAAACCTACTGATTTTCCCTCTTACTTTGAGTGTCGCATATTCCTATCCCCCGCCAGGAGAGAGATCAGATAAACGCTCTGGACTTGTAGAAGAGGAGGACAGCAGTACCCAAAATAAAGGAGCG
>JAJMLD010000122.1:0-23585 GCA_030569515.1 Barnettozyma vustinii | reverse complement strand
TGCGCTAGTATAACTGGCGGTATGTAGACCGTCGGATGTACCGGACATGCCAATTTGCCTATCTCCAAAACTACAATTCAAATAGAAAAGCGGAAAGCGAGCTTTAAAAAAAAGGAAGGAAGAAAAAGGAAACAAGAGAAAAAAAGGGAGAAAATCGACCATTTTCAATTTTTGTCAACGTAAATTACGGTGCTCTCGAATCCTTGATTATTCAAGAATGCAAGTAGGAAAAAGAAGAACGTTAATCCAGAAAGTACAACATTATGGAAGCCTGAAACAAATAGAAAATGCAAGAACATTGTATTTAGAATACACTCTAGTCTCTGGAGTCTGGCACCCAGGTCCCAAAATGCGCGTGCCGTCACTTTTTGGACCCCAGATATTGAGAATTTGAGATAGCCCTAACATGAAAATACGGGGACCATAACCAAATGATCAGTGATCACTGGCGGTTTTGTGCACCATATAGGCGGTTTTGATAGTGCGACATTTCAGCGATAGAAAAACAGTGCAGCCAACTCAATTATGTCCAATTGAATTCATTTGAAACAAATTAAATGCGTTAGGGTCTGGAGCATCCTTTAGCATAACGTCAATATGAGATCGATATCGTGATCCGCTTTTAACCGACGGATCTTAAGTAACTAGTTATAAAATGTTCATAATTTAAAATTTACAAATATATATATATAGATAGATAGATATAATTTTCATGCTTCGACGTTGAGATGCATATTTATATCCATAATATTATGATAATTGCACACATGTTCATGACCGGTAAAGGCCCAATAGGTGTAATTACTAATCTATATACTTATGTAAAATATCGGATTAAAATTTAATTTGATGAGATTTACTTAAAACTTTCACGAACTACTCACTCATAAGAATATATAATCACTTCTCCCTCCCAACAAGTTCTACTCCTATAAATGGAAGAATAAAGGGTGGGGGGTTGTGGGGTGACAGTCCCTAGTCATTGAGCTAGCCGGAGAGTCATGTTAGAAGTGGTAGTATTTAGTCTCATTCTTGGAAGAGTGAGAGTTTGGCTGGTGTCCAGGCGCTAAGCGGTGGCATGGCTCAAGAGTCTCCCATTCTGGCAGCACTTGCGAATGCCGTGAATGATCAGTTCTGAAATAGTGTCAGCTCCTCTTACCTGCATCTGTGAGGGATCAGATATCTGGATAGACTACTAGTAGTAAGCATGTCACAACTCTGTTATTGCTACTCCATTGTCTTCGTCCCCGCAAATGTATTTTACATTGAACTACACACTGTTCAAGAGGAGCTTCATTTGAGATCATTCGTCGTCTCTCTCTGTCCCGGATCATTACCTAAGTAGTAAGTACTACACAAATGAAGAAGGTTACCCGCCACAAACAAAGCTGAAAACTCAAAACAGTAAAAAGACACCAAATTAAAAACACCAAACACTAACCAACAACAACAAGTAGATCCAAAATGGCTGAGACCATCGCCCCAGAAGCTGAGAGAAATGCCGTGTTCAACAATCTGCAGAGGGACCCTGCAAACAAAGTCTGCTTTGACTGTGAGGCCAAAAACCCAACCTGGACGTCCATTCCCTTTGGTGTCCTATTGTGTCTCGAGTGCTCAGCTGCACACAGAAATATGGGCGTCCACATCACCTTTGTCAAGTCGTCGAACCTCGACAAGTGGGCTCTCAAGCAACTTAGACGTTTCAAGCTCGGTGGTAATCAAAAGGCCAAAGAGTACTTTTTGAAGAATGGCGGCTCCCGCTACTTGGGCAAAAATGGAGATGCCAAATTGAAGTACACCTCAAAGGTGGCTGAGAACTACAAGCAGCACTTAGACCACAAAGTGGCTAAGGATGAGGTTTTATTCCCTAACCACGTGACTCTGGACAACATTGATGACTCCTCTTCATCTTCACTGGCTGAGAACTCCAATGGCACCGACGATTTTTTTGCGAACTGGGAGAAGAAGGCCACTCCTTCACCTTCTGTCTCTAGACCACTGACACCATTGAATGCCACTCCAGCACAAGCTCAATCTCAACCACCTGCCAAGAGACCAACCACCATCATGAGAAAATCGACGGGTACCACAAAGAAGGCCAGTATTCTTTCTGGTCCAAGAAAGACTTCTAAGCTCACAGGGAAGAAAGTGGTGTCCTCAGATGTCGATTTTGAGGCTGCTGAGAGGGAGGCTAAACAAGAGGCTGAAGCAATTGCTAAATTAGGTTATGATCCAAACAAGATGTCTTCCAACGAGGAGGCCGTCTCTAACGCTACCATCAAACCAAAGACTATATCCACACAGCCAACCTACCAGAAAGACTCCTTCAGTAAGCCCTCTTCCATTAGCAACACCAGATCTGGATCTGTGGAGAATATTACTCCTGCTTTTGCCAAGTTGGGTTTCGGTATGACTGCCAATGATGCTCTTGAACAGGAAAAGGCTGCAAAGGCTGCTGCATTACCTAAGTATACCGGTGAAGTTGCAAACAAGTATGGTGGACAAAAGGGTATTTCCTCAGATCAATTCTTTGGAAGAAATAATTGGGACGAGAACGCTCAACGCGAGGCTCATTCAAAGTTGCAGGCCTTCAATGGATCTCAGGCGATCTCCTCATCTTCATATTTTGGGGAAGAGGATCAGAATAAGGGCCCTGGTCAGGACGATTTTGCCAATTTCTCATCCACAACAAATGACGATTTGGCTGTGTTGAAGGATGCGTTGGAACAGGGTGCCAACAAGCTGTCCGGCTATTTGAGGGATTATTTGCGTAATTAGGAGCAATATTGGTATCACATCTAAAACTAATAAAGACATGCACTGAAATGTGTTAATGGCTGTAGCGATTCTCAAAGGAAACACGCTCTTAAACCTTGAGTCATACGATTCATATAGTGGACACATCTACAATTTTTTCAAAATGCAATAATAGATGTGCAATGGTTTGATAACCAATGTAGATTCAATCTACTTATAGAATCGATCAAATATCGCTGACTCGTGAGACACATGGAATGTTTTAATTTGACTGCCAAGTTTTTTTCTTGGTGGCACGCACTCGCGGTGCACTTGAGACATAAAGAGAAATGTCAATTTTCTAACCATACAGAAAGGCAATGATAAAGATACACAAGTACCTATATATATATATATATAAAGATGGGCAGCCTTGTTGAGGAATTGCTAGAAGCTCTGTTTGATTCTGAAACCTTCGGAAGTTAACCCCAAAAAGTGGGTTCCTGTTCTCCTGAAAAAAACAAAACAAAACCAGAAAATCAAAATTAAAAACATCTGATTCAATGTACGTACTCACAGAAAAAGAACAACTTTAAGCTGTAACAGGTACCAGAAACTTGGAAGCAACTGTTATGAAGTCAATTGCAGTCGTTGGAGGAGGTCTTGTTGGGACACTTGCAGCATTAGGTTTAGCCAAAAAGGGCTACACTGTCACACTGTATGAATTCAGAGATGACCCACGCCTCTCGTTCAACAAGAACTTGAGAAGTATCAATCTCGCAGTCAGTGATCGCGGAATCAACGCTCTGGACTATGTGGACAAGGATATAAGGGAGCGCATCATGGAGAAGGTGATACCAATGACAGGACGCATGATTCACAAACATAGCGGTGAGCTTGAGAGTCAGCAGTATGACTTGCGTGGTCGAGCCATCAATTCTATTGACAGAAGTTACTTGAACGAACTGCTGATTGGAGAGGTAGAGAAAATGGGGATCATGGTCAAATTCAACCACAAGCTCACCAAACTGGATTTGAGTGGTGATGGAGCAGTCCTTTACTTTGGCGAGGAGATGGCCCATCACGACATGGTTGTTGGTGCCGATGGGGCCTTCTCAAAGGTGCGTTCTGAATTGCAGAAGTATGTGAGAATGGATTACACGCAGAAGTACGTGGATTGTGCCTATTTGGAGTTATCTATTGCTGCAGGCGAAGATAACGCCTTCAAGTTGGACAAGAACCATCTTCACATTTGGCCCAGAGGTGAGTTTATGCTGATCGCATTGCCCAATTTGGATGGATCCTTCACATCAACTTTCTTTGCACCTTGGTCATTGATGGAGTCCTTGGATACCGAGGAAAAGGTGGTGAAATTCTTTGAGAAGCACTTTAGCGATGCCGTGGGGCTAATCACTGGAGAAAGGCTAGCGGACGCTTTCAAGAACCACCCAAAAGGGAAGCTGTTGAGTATCAAGTGCAGCACGTACAACTATGAAGACAAGGCAGTGATTATTGGTGATGCAGCCCACGCTATGGTACCATTCTACGGTCAAGGTATGAATTGTGGGTTTGAGGATGTGTTCCAATTGTTGTCTCTTTTGGAGGAGCATGGCGGGGACTTTGGGAAGACTCTGTCGCATTACAGCGAAAGCAGACATAATGATCTGGTTGCAATCATCGATTTGGCCCTGGAAAACTACAGGGAGATGTCACACAAGGTGACATCCAGGGTTTTTATGTTGAAGAAGTCTATTGATTTTCTTCTGACAAGGGTTTTGCAGGATCGGTGGATTCCTCTGTACACGATGGTATCGTTCCGAAGCGATATTAGATATAGTGAGGCTGTGCGGCGGGTGCGCAGACAGGAGAATGTACTGTCTGGGCTGGCGAATGTCACGGTGGGTCTTGCAGTGGCTGGTGTCTGTGCAGTGTATCGGTGGTACACCCACACATAAATATTTCGCGAATTTTTCCGTTTACGTAGGAGCTGCTTTATCTTCACAAACAACACCACCATCAACAACAAAACAATAAGCCTTTGCAAAATCAGCAATGTCCGCCCCCAAAGAGGGCCCACAGCCACTGCGTCCACTCAACGCAGAGACGCGCCATGGATTCGATGTGGATACCCAGTACATGGAGTTCCTCGCCAGCAACTACTTCCTCTACTTTGACGACAAACGTCACCACACGAATGGAAACCCGGCGCCAGCAGATGAGCGTGCCACTCGCAGCGACTATTTTCAGCCTATAACGGACTGGAAAATCATGAAGGACCGACAGAAGACGGTCAGTGCAGCCATCGTGCTCTGTCTGAACATTGGCGTGGACCCACCTGACGTGGTAAAGACACACCCTGCTGCCAAAACAGAAGCCTGGCTGGATCCACTCGGCCACAGTGACACAAAGAAGGCCATAGAGGCAATTGGAAAGCAACTCCAGACGCAGTATGAGACCTTGTCCCTCAAAACTCGCTATAAACAGTCGCTAGACCCTTGTGTTGAGGATGTGAAACGCTTCTGCAACTCACTCAGACGCAATGCCCGCGATGAGCGTATTCTGTTTCACTATAACGGCCACGGTGTTCCCCAGCCGACACAGAGTGGTGAGATCTGGGTGTTCAATAGAGGCTATACGCAGTACATCCCCATCTCACTCTATGATCTTCAGACTTGGCTTGGAGCGCCTTGCATCTACGTCTATGACTGCAATGGGGCTGCGAATATTGTGAGCAACTTCAAGAAGTTTGTGCAAAAGAGGGTTGACGATGACAATGACGGCAACCACGATAGTGCTGCTCCTTCTCCGACTTCTGCATACATTGACTGTATCCAACTTGCGGCTTGTGCAGCCAACGAGCTGCTGCCTATGGATCCGGACTTGCCAGCTGATCTCTTCACATGCTGCCTCACTTGCCCTATTGATATTAGTATCAAGTGGTTCATCATGCAATCTCCAATCAAGAAGAGCTATTATGCCCCATTGCTTGAGCTAGCTAAGAGCTCTCCCAATGGGAACATTGTCATACCGGGAAAACTCACTGATCGCCGAACTCTTCTTGGTGAGCTCAACTGGATCTTCACTGCCATTACTGACACAATTGCATGGACATCTCTACCCAGACCGCTGTTTAAGAGGCTCTTTAGACAGGACCTGATGGTGGCTGCTCTCTTCAGAAACTTCCTACTAGCGAAGCGAATCATGCCAACGTACGGCTGCCATCCTATTTCTGACCCACCGTTGCCAGATTTGCAGTTTCATACTATGTGGGAGTCGTGGGATCTTGCAATTGACCAAGTGTTGACACAGATGCTGAAGAATTTGACCAATGAACCGTCAACAATTCCTATGTATCAGTCTGTTCCTCCGCAATCCAATGGTTCAACAAGCAATACTCAGTCGACTATGAATGGCGTGACAACCCAAGGGGGCGGTTCCGCTTACCTCGAAAACAGCAATGCAATTACCAACGCACCATCAACAAGCGCGGACATGAACATTCAGAACTATCAGCATTCATCATTTTTTGAGCAACATTTGACAGCATTTGAACTTTGGTTGAAGTACGGATCAAACTCAAGACAACCACCCGAACAACTTCCTATTGTTCTTCAGGTTCTGTTATCTCAGGTGCATCGTGTCCGTGCCCTTGTCCTTCTCTCAAGGTTCTTGGACCTCGGCCCGTGGGCTGTCTATCTTGCCTTGTCGATTGGAATCTTTCCCTATATTCTTAAACTTCTTCAGAGTCCCTCCCCAGATTTGAAACCAGTCTTGGTGTTTATTTGGGCACGAATAATGGCTGTGGACTATAAGAACACACAACAGGAGCTGGTCAAGGACAAGGGCTTCAATTATTTCTTGCAGATGTTGAACTCTAGAGATAGCACCAACTTATCAAACAATGACCACAAAGCGCTCTGTACCCTTATTTTGAGTCTCTTTGTTCGTGGGTTCAAAAATGGGCAGAGAATGTGCTTCACACCAGAATTAGGGAATCAGCTCCTGGAGTACATTGAAACAAGCCAGAATCCTTTACTCAGACAGTGGTGTGTCCTACTTGTTTCGCAGCTTTGGGAAAACAACATTGATGTGAAGTTTGTGTGTTTCAAGGAGGGATTGCTTGACAGAATGCTCAAACAAGTGAATGATCCTATTCCTGAGGTGAGAACATCTGTGGTGCTTGCACTAACAAACTTCCTTCCTGAAACCGAGGGAGAGGAGGATGAAGAAGATTTAAAGCAGGAAACAAACATTACCCTACCAATAATATCTTTGGCCAATGATGCTAGCCCCTTAGTGAGAAAGGAAGTCATCATCTTTTTTTCAAAGATTGCGAAGAAGAGAATCAACAACTTCATCGTACTTGCGTTTAATGAAATTTCATCAGAGCTATCAACAGTTATTGATATCAGCACGGATACCAAGCAAAATGTGGGGTATGGATCATTGTACCACTTGATCTGGAAGACGTTACTATTGCTGTCATGTGATGGTCACGTACAGTTGAGAATCGCTGCTGAGAAGGTTATTGATTACGTGCTGCTGGCACTGAAGAATAGCCCGTTACAGGAACTGGTGACTGAGATGGAGAATATTTTGTTACAGAGCAATACTGATAGTACAAACGGAACTAACTTCATTGGAGCTTCGATGCATCATCAAAGCACATCAAACAACCAAAAGAGCCCCCTAACCTTACCTAAGCCAATTAAGATGAATGGAAAGGCCAATGGTACTGTTGCTACTGGAAGATCTGTCACTTCGAAGACAGCTTCTGACAATGGCTCAACAATGTCAGTTTATTCAGGCTACTCTTTGCTGAGAAGGACTATTTCCCTATCTAACCTACTCTTTAGTGGTGCTTGGGGGAAGGAGGACACCCCATCTCATGAAGATAACAATTTGAACAGAAGGGAGCACCTGAATTTCCAGACCAACTCTTATGGCGCTGTGCTGACTCCCAAGACAGCAAGATTCAATGTTGAGGATGCTAGGGACGAGTACCCTGAGCTTCCTCTTGTTTCTGGCTTCTTTGACTACAGTGTGGAGTACTTTCAAGAACCACAGATGAGAAAGAATGAGGTTGATGAGCCGGGTAGCTTGGAATATACTCAGCGAATCTGGAGAAGAAACAGAAATGAAAACATCATCAATGAAACGCAACCACAGAAGAATTTGTCTCTACGTGGAGATTGGAAGACCAATGTTGGCACTTTGAACAACAAGACACAGCCAAAGATTTTGAAATTCTCCCAATTTGAGAAGTATTTGATAACTTCGGATGATCGTGATAATGTCACAGTATTTGATTGGGAGGAGAAGGTGCAACTTTCCAGATTTTCTAATGCCAATAAGTTTGGGACGAAAATAACTGATTTAAAGCTGTTGAATGAGGATGATCTACCACTGTTGTTGACAGGTACCTCTGACGGTATAGTGAAAATTTTCAAGGATTTCCAGTCTGTGGAGAATTCAAAGCTTGTCACATCGTGGAGAGCACTTACAGATCTGCTTTTGACACCAAGGTCCACTGGCTTGATCACTGAGTGGCAGCAAAGTCGTGGGTCATTGCTGGCGACTGGCGATGTTAAGATCATCAGAATTTGGGATGCTCCAAGAGAGCTATGTGTTGTCGATATTCCTGCTAGGTCATCAAGTTCGATCACTTCTTTAACATCTGATCAAGTTGCTGGAAATATTTTTGTCGGAGGCTTCGGTGATGGTACCATTAGAGTGTATGATCGCCGTTTGGACCCAAGAGACTCCATGGTGAAGTTGTGGAAAAATCCAAACAATGAGAGAAGCTGGATTCAAAACTTGCATATGCAGAGGGGTGGATACAGAGAGCTGGTGAGTGGTTCGACAAACTCGGTGGTGAACCTGTGGGACATTAGACAAGATGAACCAGTCGTCACTTACAAATCTGAGGAGAAATCAACTACTACCAGTATACAAATCCACGAGCATGCACCTGTCATTGCGACTGGGTCAAAGATGATCAAAATTTGGACCACGTCAGGTGATCTGTTAAGTTCCTTTAAGAATAGCAGTAATTTCAGCTCCAACTTGCAGAACAGGACACCATTCATTTCATCATTGTCATTTCATCCCCATAACATGATGATTGCTGCAAATAACACGCACGACCCATACATTAGCATTTACAAGTGCACGGAAGCACCTATCAACGATTACGCATAGCACATATACAAGAAACCGAATCAGAGATATACAGGTTGGTGCATATCATACTTTTTGTTTTCAATACTGTAGCAGCCCATTCCACGGGGTACCTCATTTGATTCCTTGAGACGAACTTGAGCGGAGACACAACTGGAATCCAGGAGATGGTTCCCAATGAGAGCAGGAGTTAATTCTCAGAGCCATGATAGTACTTACAGCGACCCACTGTGTGCCTGTAGTGAACAGAAGTACGTAGTGGTTAGTTATGTTATCTTTATGTGAGTAGTGCCAGTCAGCAGTTATGCGTGAAATTCTCACCACCCACTAGAATTTGGACTCTTCTAGAGTGTAACCAAAGCTACAAATCAGATGGAAGGAATGCGAAGGAGATTGAAACAGAGCTAGAACCGCTACAGTGAGCCTCCAGAGTCTGTGGTATCGACAGGAGAATAATGGCGCCCCAGGGTACATCGTCCTAATTCAATTTCGGACATTTGGGGCAGCTATAAAATCGAGGATGTTTTCCCAGTTTATTATCAAAAACTTGGTATTGCCTTTGTTTTGATATAGGGTTTGTCCTGTTTGGGCTCCAGATCTGTTTTAGTGCCACCGGCTAAATAAAAGAAAAATGGGTACTGCAGGATTCCCCGCTCAAAAAAACTGCATGTTCCATATGATCATGTGTTGCACCAATATACATTAGCAGTACACTCCGTGGTCTGGTCTGTTGTACACTATTTGTTGATATGATCAGTGCCTCATTCGATTCTAACTGGTCACAATACAGCCTCAAGACAACAGCCGCTCATAGTGAGGGCCTTGCCGCCCCGACCTTGATGCTATCACTGAGACCTCCAGTGATTGTAAGATTGCTGAGAAGAGCTGTGAAAAGTCCTGCTCGGTGCAGGTGGCGACTGTGAAATCCTCAATGCGTGGGAACTGGGAGGAGAAGTCACCTGACAGTTGGGATGTTGAAGTCAGTCCCTATACTAGGTTTCTGAAGGCCGTAACCACACACTCAGTATTCCAGTAAGACGCTGACTCTGACGCTGTTGATCTGAGGAATCCAGTGTCGGTTCCTGCCCAGCCTGGTAGCCTGTCCCCTGCGGCGGTGAGGCACTCCACTGTGAAGTGAAGATTTCCAGATCTTAATATTGTCTCCCCGTTGTGATTCTAACGAGATCTGTGTGTACTTCCCGAGTCTGAAGCCCCATCGCTTGTTTGATTGTCAAGGTATGGCCGAGCCCAGAACCTTGTTACACATAATTGGCGTCCTACTCACCCCATTAATGGTGAGTTTGCTCAGTTCCAAGATCGATGAACGTTGACTCCTCATCAAGGCTTCTTGCAACCCCTAATTACTAAGATCTAGAATCTGAGGTACGAGTAGGGATTGAGAGTGATCTCAGATCTAACCTGAGAGGCATCGGTTTCGAAGAGCCCTATTAATTTGGCTCGGTACTGACGGATGCCACCATGTCAGCTTGATAACAGGTATATGTACTGAGAGAAAGGGCCGGAAAAGTCGATTTTCTGAGAGTAAACAGTCACGAAGACTATTCGATGCACTCGGGGCCAAGGCAAGGCAAGCTGCCTTGTGTGTAATGTTTCTTTTCCCTGAGGTTGGGAAAGGGAGTACAAAGTTCTCTCTGTTTTAGCTACAATCAAATCAAATCAAACCAAACCAAGACAAACCACAACCACAAATGCTGTAATGTAATCTCCAATTATTCTCATACAAAACGAATCTCAGATAGCATACTGTGCTACCAAAAGTATATCTGTGGGGTAGACTGTGCCGTGCTGCATGAAGACGATTGTTTTGCGGCGACCAAAGACTGCTATTGCAGAATTCGCCGCCGCATCTGATCTAATTCAAGTTGGGTGTAGATAGCCACTACAAACAGCACTGTGTCTTGTGATTGCAGTGATGGCTGTGGTGGTAGCCATGCTGGGGAAGAAGGAAGGAACTGCAGGTGTTTCCCAAAAATTCCTTTTGTTCATATAGAACACAGTACGTCTTCTAGCGGGTACCAGGCGTTGTGTCCTGTGGTGAAAGTCTCCCTCTGTAGATTAAATCAAGGTAGACACAAACACTCTAGTGTATTTGTGAGATTAAGGAAAAAGGAGCACTCAATTTCTGAAATCCTTTTTGTGAGGGGTGAGTTTTCTTCGGTCTTTTGTGGGGGTCTATTCTTCAGTTTTCTTCAGGTACAGAAATCGAAATCGACAACCAAAATACTACTAGAGTTTGAGGGCAGGCTGAGTAGAGTAGATTCTGAGCAAACCATAGCTGCAGATTACAAAAATCGCAGTTTCAAGAACCGATAATGATATAGAAGTGCTAAGATAAAAACCACTAGTGCTATGAGAGTGGCAATCGATCCTTGCGTGCTCTTGAGGCACGGTAGTCCTGGCAGTACCACGGGACTCTTTGTACTTCAAAGACCCCAGTTCAAATCGATGGCTACATGTGGTTGTGTCCTCTGTTCGTTGAAAACCACAGATCCATGGGGGTCGCCGTTTAACTCACAAGGGGTAAAATTCTCTGGATAGTTAACTCGCGCAGTACTCAGCCGATTGTAGCAGACGAAGTTGAATAGAGGGATTTGTGAACCAATGCCGTATTTGCCACTATCATCAGAACCAGAAATGTTCCAGAGGAGTGTCTTGACTAAGTTGGAGAGAAGAAAACAGTGCAAATAGAGCGTTGTAGCTAGCAGAGGTGAGCTTCAACCAGACCAATGCACAAATATGGTCACACAACTGCACATTGGAGCGGACTTGGATATAAATAAGTACGCTACGCTAATGTAGCTACAACACAGTCGATAGAGCCACTGACGGTTCTTCTTTAGCTCAAGTGCAGTATAATGTGGGGAATCTAGCCCTGTTAGTCTGTGGAGATATCAGGACTACCAGGTATTCTTTAAGATCAGATCAGGACACAAAACCATGAGAGATGATTGACTTGAAAGTTCTTAAGCCTGAACATTTTGCGAAATGAGACTTCTTGAGCTACTAGAGGCTCTTAAGGTGTAAAAGCCTTATGTGAGATCCGTTCAGTGACCTAGTTATGTGACACCTAAAACTTTTTAGTCCAGCTGTGAAGGTTTGCAGTATTGTTGAATGTTTGTTACCATGGAACACAAGACAGAACTGGTGTGATCTCTTTCAGATGCCAACTTCGAATGATGCCGTTGGGGGCCGATCGAAGGACAAGGCTCTTTATAGTAAGGGGGGAAGGGGGAAGCCATCATGATTCGATAGCACAACCTATTCAAGTCTCCCAAGGGCATCATCAGGAACCAGACATCTCCTATTATCTCATTTAGCTATTGACAATTTACTATATCTAGAATGACCACTGCATGGAGAAAAGATCAGGTGAAACTGACACCATTATTAGAGAATATTGTGTGCCCTCTCCGTATGAGACACAATCTATCTGTGGCAACTCAAGTTAGATTCTGAGTGAAGCAGCTTATGTTTAGAAGAGTTCTACTGAGGAGGAGTTAAGTAGTAAATGAAGTATTAACATTTTTCTGTTTCCTAAGTTGATGAGAAGCTGAGTAGCAGTTTTATCCTCACACCTGGCCCTCGAAAAGTCATGGGCGTGCCCACAGTAACGGAGTTTACAACAATCAAAAGAGACAGAACAATGTTAAACAAATCTCCCACAACACCACACCCAGACATGTTCCGCCAACCACAGAACTGCCCTAACTATATTTCAGCCTCCCTCGCAGATGGCGGATAGTCTCGCAGGGACCCCTAAAGTAATCTCACACTGGAATTGGCAGGGACAGTCCAGTTTTGACCGCCTTTGTTTTTGAGGCTTTATCGTTCAGGTTCGTTCCTTCCTACCATTTGGGTCAGAAAATCTATTTCTCTTCCATAAACTCCACATTAGGATAACCTCACCATCCTTCACTAACATCAGCTTCGTTCTGATTCCCGGGATGTCTTGTTGATATTACCGCAGCTGGTTATGTGACCAATTCGAAGGTGTTGTTCTGTTGTTACTTTGTGGGAAACCATTCTTGACGCACTCACGCAAGGTCAACTCTTCACTCCAATCGGTTGAGAGTGTGATTCCTATTTGTGGTGATGATAATCCAGGGTCTTGGGCTATTGAATCGTGACGTGACAGTGAAACTACCAAATGAAGGGGACACTTTTGGCCAATCAATCTACAGGAGAAATGCTATGGCAAGTCCTACACCTATAAGAAATATAAGTGGATTTGGCAGTTTTTCGGTAAGAATTAGCATTCTTAAAGTACTACTATAGAATCAAATTCTCAAAGTTTTAATTGAGTTTGGTGATGTGATTGATCTTTTCAAGCTCCGAGTATTTGGTAAAAGTAGGCCGATAATCGCCTCATCATTTTCTGTTAATTCCTCAATCACCACCTGCTCCTCCCTCGTGATCTGGATAATACCTCTTTGGAGCACATGATGAATGATGCATTTGAGTTCCCTTTTTGTGTGAATTTGACTTTCACCGTCATCACTAGAACAAACCAGAAGATTTTTGAGATGCAGATACTGTGATATACCCAATTTTTGGTGAATTTCTCTCGAGAAAGTGAATGCTGACTGACAAGCTTTTACTCTTACCCCCTCATCAAACAAGAATAGAGCAGCTTCGGTAATCTCACTCCTAACCAGAGATTCAATCTCCAGAAAGTATTCCTCTACCCCAGCATCAAGACTTAACTCGGAGGAGTCACTAATAAACCACCCAAACTTAAATAGTCTAGCAACGTGAGAACTGTATAATTCTGCAAATTTTTCTGGGATTCATCACTCCTTTTCCTTGACTCTACATCTTGAAACTCTCTGTCCAAGAAGTAAAGAAATGCATTAAGGCCTTTAATCTCGATGATATACTCGTAATATCTCGCCGCGTCAAAGACTTTCAGGATAGTTTGAAGAAGCTTCGTATTAGCAGGTGTAGAACAGACTCTCTTAGTAGACTAGTTCAAAGGCCAGCCGGAGTTCTCCCTTTATGGTACACCACCTCTCAACACGACAACTGTGGTTGAACCAACATCGCTATTCAAAGCTGAAGTTGCAGCTGGAAATGTAACCGCTGTTGACTCATTCTTCTGCCAGACGATTAGCCCGAAGGGCTCTTTGCTGCTATTATCAACTTGCTCCACCAACCATTGTGGTATGGTGGTCTTTCTAACGTTCGCATCAGTAGCATTATACCCACCCCTTCCAGAAGAGTTAACCTGTGGTGACTCAATGACCCCCATTTGGAAATCATCCAAGCTGGCTTCAGGGTTTTTGACTACTACTTTAAAAAATGGCAGATATTGATCACCACTGACAGACTTCAAAAGAAACTTTACTTCATTGAGTTGGTTTGCTGAACACATGTTTGAAAAATACCTCCTCGTTGAAGACGCGCTGAAGCCTGAAGGCATCTCCGCAGTTGGAAAATCACATCGGTTCTGGCCAAGTTATTTTTAGAGTACCATCAGAAGATCACCCCTGCAGGCTAATTCCTTCTTAATGTCAGCTCTCCTCTCCCCTGGCAACTGCCCCTGAAGGTTAAGTATCTGACAGATGAGCAATTTGGGCATCAATAGTACCAGTCAAATAATTTCCATCAAACGCTGCTCTTGGACGTTGTTTGACAGCTTCGATATATGAATATAACACTAAATCACCTTCCTCTGAATCTTTAGTGCTATTCTTCATCACCAGTAGTTTCTCAAGTTTATATGGTAAGTATGCGCCATAGAAGTCAGCTTGAATATCATCAGATTCTAGTGGCACATCGCCTCAGTTTCTCGTCATAGAAGACTGCTTGTGTGCAACTGAAGAGCTAGGCCTGTCGTGGAAGCAACCCTTGGTAAGAATGTGTTGGAAAATGTGCTTCTGGGTTGCAAACTGATTGTTCCAAGCGCTCATAATCAGGATAGATCTACCAATAAGGTGCCTTTACCTCTGCTGTCTGTGGTAAACTTTCAAGCAGAAATGAAGCGTCTTGATCTCATTGTAGAAGTTCTTCAAGAGTAATAGCGAGTAGCTGTCTAGTTTTCCTTCAACACAGAAAATGCGCCATCGGCTTCATAGTGCCGATCCAGAGTAAGGCATGGAATAAGAAGGGAATCTTTGGGATTGGTAAAGTTTAGGGCATTCTCGCTCTTTGTGTTCTTAAGTGATTCAAAGTCCAAACCCATCACAAATCTCTTCATAATCTCACTGTCGGTTTCCCTTTCATCAATAATGTTGACATTTGCGCATGTTGAAATACGGATCCAGTGGAGTACTAGATTCTCTGCTTCATCATCTGTCTGAACCACAATCTGGAACATGTCTTCTTATGACCGCCATTGCTCTTTTCTTAAGCTCATTTAGATCACTCTGGCCTTGAAACATACCTTCTGTGCACTTCCTCAATAGAGCTTGGTGAAAGTTCGCATCATCTTCATCAGGGGTAGTCGCTTCAAAGAAAAAAAAAAAACCTTCCTTGGATCAAGGTTCTAGGTTAGGCAACGCCGACATTTGAGGAGTAACAAGTGGTGATAAAGCCATTGATTTCAGAGGGCATTCAATCACACTTGCCAACTTCATTGCCTGCAGATTAAAGAATTTAGTGGCATCCCCGCCCAAGATAGCCAGGAGGAACAAGGTTATAAGTGTACTTTCTGTAGTCATCAGTGTAGTTCTTAATCCTCTGGGCCGCTGATTCCAGTCTTGAGAACTGGGGTTGTTGGACTCCTTTGCGTGGAATTGAGGCTTGCTGACTTTGTCTCTTTCAAAGACTTGTACAAAGGCTCTCTCTTCGCCCCAGTGACAACTCCTTATATTGTTCAAAACTCACAGAACTCCACAGTTTTGCAAGCTTCTCAACAGACCCTAGGGCAACAGATATAGTATCTATTCTTTTTTCCAGTCAATTATCGGTATTTGTTCCATAGGTTGCGTTGCATATTTGGACTTCTGAGAGGGCGGCAAACAGAGGTATTTCGAAAATCCAGATCAATTGCTTTTGTTTTTTGAGAAGCCCCCCCCCCCCCTTTTTCAAGACTAAAGACTAAAGACTCGAGACTCAAGACTCAACTTATTATGTTATCGAAAAATAGGCTCTTAAGTAACTCTGAATGATGAATGAAAACGCAGAGAACTATAACAGCCCTACAACCAACTTAAAACAGCACACTGAAAACTCGACATCATTCAGTGGGCTAAAGGCCTGTCATTCAATGTTCATCTTCTCAAAAAAGGCCAATAATTGATCAGGTTCATGTCTGTTATACACCTCCAGTCTGATCCCTTTAACATTTTGTGTATGAGTATTAATCAATGGACGACAAGGATACAGGTGACCGTGCTTCAACCGCCTGGAGTGAGTGCCTTGATAACAATAGATTCTGGCTCAGCTGTTCTGATAGATGTTCCTCTTTCAAAAAGCACGCCCCCAGCTAGCTGAAACACAATAACAACACTATCAACTACTTTGTCGTCTTTGCCACCGAGAGAAAGTCAGAGTCAAGCTCCCTTAGTATCAATAATCACAAGTCATTTGACAACATCAAGTCATGAGAGTCTACCATTGTTTACAAACTCTAATAATTATAGGGTTTGTAAATGCTACGCTACAGGGTATGTTTTAGTAAACAAAGAACTACAGTGTATAGTCAATGAAAGAAAGCTCCTCTAAAAATATTCAGAACCTTTAAACATTTTGATCTTTCGCCACTTCAGTGAGAGGAAACCCTACACCACATGATCAGCGCCCTGGAATTACGGATAACCAAGACGAAACCCTGTTCGCAACCAACCCACCCAGTCACTGGTTGCAAGGCCGCGTGTTATTCTGCGATTACAGGGAGAGGTTTTCCAGCCAACAACGGCAACTCAGAATTTGTGGATAGTGACTTCATCTGATTTGCTAATGCAACTTCTGGTGAGGAGGTGAACCGAGCTTACTGAAACTCTGATAGACACCTTACGAAAAGGAACGTCCCACCAACATCAACAGCCAGGCCTCTCTATCTTCATTAATGAACGACCTTCCTATCCGGTCTATGTCCTATTTTAATGAAGGTTTAGTTACCTTCCTCCTCTCAGTAGAAGGTCAAACAGCTTTGGATCACTAGACCTTTTACACTTTCAGCACCTCCAACACATGCGCCAGCCACATAAACACCATTTAAACTACCAAAAGCTGTTACAAACAGTGCCGGACATGTAAACCCGCCACTGCTAATAGTTTCAGCACTCACAGGACACTCTTAACCTGCATACGTTGAGACCCTCGTGCCGCAGGACGTGACATGCTCAACATCTTCGAGACCACCACGGCCTGCGACCCAAGCGCACTCATCAAATTCACTGTTGGAGCTGTACTTTCTAATGTACAGCAATCCATGACTCCCAATATATATATATTGTTGTTAAGACTTTAGCAAAGACACAATAATGTGCCCATTCCCCTTATCTAAACAGTAACAATTCTCTACTAGTTTCTTGATCTTCTCTCACCATCTCATCTAACTCATCCTCTTCATCGTCTTCGACATACACGCTTAGACCAAAGTCAATGAAGTGAACACGTCCCTTTGTGAATATCATATTAGACAGCTTCAAGTCATCGTGTCTGCTTGATCATAACCTCAAACTGATTACAGGCATCAGTGACCACCGACTCTGAAAGTGGTAAGGAATTCTTCCAACCACCAGATTCAGGCTTGAGTGCCTGTGTAACCATAAAGTATCCCATGTTATCACTGTCATCCCAACGAAGTTCAACTGATCTCCCCTAAATATAGCTTTTGGAATGCCAATCGTTTTTGAATCATCACTGCTTTGGCCAACAGTGTCATTGTGCTTCTCGATGGCCTTCAAGATCTGCCATTCGCTCACATCATAGTATTCATAAACACAATCTGTGAAAGCGGAGAGGAGAAGTCGGCGAACTCACCATCTTCAGATAAGAGGTACGCATCATAGAGCGTCTCTGGACTGTAATACTTAAAGGCAAGTTGGTCAACTTTCCACCCTTATGAATCCCTCTAATCAGCAGCTTCCACAAATCTGGTCCATTCAACTTCACAGAGTCAGGAGACAATCCAGCCACACTGTCACGTAAGGTCCTTTGAGACATCAATAGAACACAGGCCAATTGGTGATCTCTTTTAAACTCGCGACCTCGACAAAGGAGCTTGATTCCAAATTTCTTCTCCAGGGTCAAGGCTCTCATAGTTGTGTGGATTCGTCGCTTTGAGTAAACAGTGACAGTATTGGTTACATAATCTAGTGGGCCCTCATCTTCCGCTTGAAGGAGCTATGTCAATTCATCAAAGAAATCAGATCTGAATTGGCTCACTCTGTGCTTCACCGTACTCTCAACCTTTACTATGACTAACCTGTTGAGATGGCACGATTTGTGTTTATGGAAAGTACCTCACTTGAACCACTAGTGTTGTCTTCATTCGAGGAATCTCCAACAGCACCATCCATTCCAGTAAAGTTATGACCACCCTCCATGTCCTCCCCTTCTTGCTGATAGCAACAATTTTCAGTTGGCTGCTGTTGTGGTGGGCTTTTTCCTGTTTTCTTCTCACTTTTCTGATCGTCTCTGCTGCTCTTGGGCTTCTTCTTCATGTGTGTTTTCTAATCTCGAGAACCATGAAAGCTCTTCTCAGACTCAGTTTGCTCATCATCCGATTCCGTTTGCCATCTCTTCTTATTTTTTGGAACTTCTAGTGACGATTTACCAGCATCCTTTTGCAAGGCTCTTCTAAGTGCCATCATCTTGATTCTCACCTCACAAATCTTCTTTGGGTCTTTCAAAATTAGAAGAAGTTTGTAAACCAACACAATCAATGCCATCATCCCAGTCAAAAGTTGTATCTTTGACTTACCAGAGACTGCTTCCAATGGATAAGCTGTGAGCGTTATTGGTACAATCTTCTTTGTAATTGTTTCACTATCTTGCTCTCTGGAGAACGCCTCTCTGATTACTGCATCTCGCTGTTTGCTTTCAGGCCCTTTCTTGACATTTGCAGTATTCTTTTTGCTCACTTTTCTTTTATTTGACTTCAATAACACAGACTTAACGTCCTTATCTGTGGGATGGTCCTTAAACAAAAGGTCATCCAGATCAATCTCAAGATGGGCAAAGCGAGCAACTCCATGATGCAGAAACACATAAATGACATGATTGAACAACACCTCGGATGACCCACTAAAAAAGGGTAAACCTTGTTGCAAAAGAAGCTTCAGAAAGGTAGTCGGTCCAACTATTTCAGCAATTGACCATCCCTTTTTCACATCAAGCTTAACATTTTCAATCATCTCGTTGGCTAATTGAACCCCAAAGTCAGGCTGCGGCGTACAAATATCTCCTTTTTAACTTCAATTGCAAAAGCAGTGATTTTCATAAGCAGGAGGTCTGAATGTGCAGGCAGGTGTGTGGGAGTAGTAGAAGGAATATCCTTGAGAAAATCGGACCTGAAGACGCCTTCTGAACCAATCACAGAGGTGACAAACTTCCCATCTGGTTTGAGGCTCAGAAAACCTGACAGTGCATCGACGAAGTTGCTCTCAACATTCGAAATAACTGTGGAGTCTAATCTCAAAACCTGTTTCAATCTTTCATCATACCCAATGACAGCTTCAGCGTCCAAATAATTAAAGAGTACTTTACACCAGAACTCCAAGATTGCGTGGGAAGTAGGCATATTTCGCGTCTCCTTCCATTGGTCCTTCAGACTAGTGCTCTCGGTTGTATTGGACCTTGGTGTAAAAACAAGAGTTTAACAGAGAGAAACAGCTTATGAAGGATAGGAGTCACAATCATATCTAGGGTATTCTGACAAAGTACAGCTTCGGTTGTAATAGAAGATGTAGTACGTCCACCATCTGCTTCAGGAAGGTAGCAGACGATATCATCAACCATAGTCACATAACGCTTTATCAAATCTGCAAAGATGGCAAAGTCGTTTCCTGCCGCCGCCTCTCTCTTTTTCTTTGATGTGTTAGCCTTCCGAAATTGAGGAAGTGGTTCATAATAATTCGTTCTATATCTTTTGCTCACAGATTCCAGAACTCACTAAGGAGAACCTTCGGGCTCTCCATTATTTTGGGTACTGCTCTCCTCCTCTTCTACAACTCCAGAGCCTTTTTCTGATCTCTCTCCTGGCGGGAGATAGGAAAATGCCACGGTTAGAGGTGAGAGGGAAAATCAGTAGGTTTCTCACTTTGTCTCTGTTCCGTTCAGATATCATTGTGCTGAGAAATTTGTTGAAATGCTGGCGCTCTGAACCGGACTGCTGGTGCTGTTTTAATGAATGAGGAAAGGTATTGTTTGAGATTCCCAGTGGCATCAGTGATCATTTCTAGGCATTCTGAACGATTTGAATGGAGACTCTCCAATGCCTGAGTGGTTTCAAGGGTTGGCAGCTGTTTCGCTGACAGAAAAGCATCAGTCAACACATTGAGGTGATTGAAGTACTCATTATTGAATAAATTGATATTAAAGGTAATATTAAGTAAGGAAGGATGCCAATCACCAAAGGAAGCGATTCGAGTATTTGGTTACGATTTGTGATAGGAAAGTTATACCGTGTTGGCGCCAATTGAGAATTGAATTCATTTCCACTTTTAGACTGCTCATTACCCTTCTTCCTTGTAAAAGGAAAGCCCATGACAGCACTGTAATTCACGTTAACAAAAAATTGAAAATGTCTCTTTTCTCCCTCTTTTTCTCTTCTTCCCTTTTTCTTCCTAAGGAACTTTCTTGCGCAAACATATACGTCAATCCGTTGTTTCAAGTATGACCATACTTCCCCCCAGAAACCAAAATCTCTGACTTCTTAGCCTGCTTTTCCTAAACATTTGGTGAATGTATTATGTCAAATCGTCCCAGTGATCATTGATGGCAATCTCACCAAACCATCAGTCGTGAGATTGAGAGACTTCACGATGTTAAGAAGGCAATAGATCTTCTATTGTTGCTCACCACTGTATTTTGTCTCGACCTGCTAATGACTTTGAAAAACCCCATACTTCTCTCTTTTACCCAAGCAGCAAAGCTTCCAACCCATTTGAATATCTCAGTAAAAGCCGCTTGTAGGTTTGCATTAACTTTGGAATGGGTCTCTGTCTCGCCGCAGAGTTCCCAGCTAACAAAACAAACTCTATAACCACTAAATGGAAACATTGAAGCTCAACTTCTCTTAATTTCACTGCGTGAGAGCCCCAACTTGAAAACTGCTATTATTAGATGAAACATTGTTCGTAATCTTGTATAAAGGGAATCACCAATGAACGCACTAAACAGAGTGGACAAGCAAATGCACATAGTATTGTAATGCTAAAGTGAGCGACTGTTTTCAAACCATACGGAGGAATCAATTCACCAAGGATAGCAGCACAACCGGAGGGCCGCCCCTTTGCAAGTTGTCCATGGTACACAAATAGTACTTCTGTTTATTAACTAGTTTGTTTTGTGTGTCCAGTCAGGAAAGTGCAGGAAAAAGTTTTACATATTCCCAAAGCATGCGTCTCTGTCTATCAGTACATTTCAGCAAGAGAGGTTTTGTTAGCCGGTGGCACTAAAACAGATCTGGAGCCCAAACACGACAAGCCCTATATCAAAACAAAGGCACTCGGCGGTTAATTACTGGGAGCACTGGGTGTGCGTATACCAGGTTTTTAATAATGAACTGGGAAAACATCCTCGATTTTATAGCTGCCCCGCCCCAACCAGGTTGGATTGACATTGGAAGTTCAAATGTCCAAAATTGAATTAGGACGATGAACATGTACCCTGGGCGCCATTTTTCTCCTGTCGATACCACAGCCTCCGGAGGCCCACTGTAGCGGTTCTAGCTCTGTTTCAATCTCTTTCGCATTCATTTCATCTGATTTGTGGGTTTTGGTTACACTCTAGAAGTGGAGTCCAAATTCTAGGGGGTGGTGAGAATTTCACGCATAACTGCTGACTGACACTACTAACATAAAGACAACGTGACCAACCACTACCTACTGCTGTTCACTACAGGCACATAACGGGTCTCTAGAATAATAACTGTGTTATTAAATCATCATTCCTTGTGATCACCAGTATCGAGACTGGAATTCAACAGAGCACTAGCTCAGGATTCTGGAAGATTGCAAATTTCGGTGGAATTCTAATGTGAGGTGTGGAACTAGGATCGTCAGCTATTTAAACTTTAGGTGCGAACTTTTTTGCAGGGTCTGAAGAGATAACCGCGTTTGAACTTCATGCTACTTATCTTATTCATGTCTGTTACCCTAGTTTGACTACACTCTGAAGTTAAAACTTTTAAGATGAAAGTGAACTGAAAATCTTAAGCCCAGTTGGTTCAACTTCTTACTTCCCGCCACTTCTTGACGATTATTATCGAGTAACTCTCGAAGTTTTAAGAAAGAAGTCAGTCTAAAGGGAATTAGAATCTTATTTTTTTGTACAAGCCACAGACTTGATTCTAGTTCATTAGGCGCTGAATATCCTACCGCTTTTCAGCTGACTATGACTTTTCCTCCAACTTGCAGATGGTTCCTTTGATACCCACAAGTCATAACTTTGAATTTAACAATAGCTGTTAACACTGTACATGGCAGATTTCTGAAATTTCTTTATCCGTTATCCGTTTATCCATAATAAGAATGATCCCAATCTGAAACATATTTCGATGTTCTTTTTTTTGTTTTCAGCATTTAAGCATTTCGTTGCGCATGTACGAGACTTCATGTCCTTTAGGACTTGCGGCGAACACTCTGAGAAGATCAAACAAGCTACTGCAACCAAAGGAATCTTGGAATATAGATTTACCAGAATTCGAAGGGCTTCAATATCTTGATGCAGGAGCATTTGATCATGTGAATATCCCAAGCTGTTCTTGATCTCCGCTGTCCCAGTGACCTCTACATCCACGGAGACGTTATTTGGTACTTCAAAGCCACTCTAGCCTACCGAAGGCACAGCCTGTTACCTGAGACCATAATCCTTCTCTGCTTGAGAAACTGTGTCTGGATATCGACCAATTTACCCATTAGTCATGATGATCGGTATCTTTGAATAGTTAGCTAAACCTGGATCTACTATAATATGCTACTGAGATTTATAAATTGTATATTTATATATATATGATGAAGTGTATATGATATGATGGCCATCTCGAAAGATATGGTGCAATATATCTCATGATATAATCAGGATTGTACCCTACAATTACTCGACCGACGGCTGACCGTCGTACGTGTATCTCTTAACTGCCCATGCATGATATATATTAATAATTAGCTGTTGAATATTCTCAATTAACTCATGAGCATAAATGATACTGTCTGTGAAATTGAATGATGATTCGCTTAGAAGGTCATTCAATATTGGAAAATAACTCAAGAGAGTGTCCAAACTCAAGAGAGTGTCCAGCCTCGGTCGAATCCTCGGTCGAATCCTTTGATAGGACGGAATCCTATTGGTCTACTGTATGAAGGTGGGGTTGCACATGGGGAGTTGTAATTGAAATTATATCCTATGATGTTGGATATAAACCTCATAGGAAATCCAAATACTATCCAAATATAATCCAAATGATATCGGAAATACAATCCAAATATCCAAATATAAATATCCAAATACAATCGTACAGTGATCCGATCCACTAT
>JAJMLD010000121.1:0-23639 GCA_030569515.1 Barnettozyma vustinii | reverse complement strand
TAAATAAAAGAAATGATATTAACCGTGTGAATGTACTATGGAGTGAACATGGTAAGTATCTCAATTGGCAAGATAGTTCGACATAGAGTGAATACATCACCCAATTCCAGCCCCACGAATAAAAATGATCTTCTGAACAGCTCCAGTTCTTGGGGAAACTTCTTTACACATTCTACACATTCCAAATGAGTGTGTGCAAAGATGATTGAACTGTGTTCGAGCCTGTAATCAAATTAATGTCCAGCCATTAACGTGAGTTCAGGGGTTTTAAGTATCGGAGTGTTGAATTAATTTGAGAGATATTGCTTGCAAATGTAGATAGCAGTAAAAGCTCCCCTTTGAGTGAGTAACAAATGAATGAATTGATTGATTAAAAGAAGAGTAGTACATTGGAGTAACTCGCCATCATCATCACCATCATGTGCCATTGCTAATAAGGTGTTCTTGATGAGTAGTGTTACTGAAATCATTGTCAATGTGAGATGTAGAGACCATTCATAGATAAAATCATCTGTGGAAGCAGTGACTTCACCTAACTGTGGACTCTGTAATAGTTAGAGTAAGAAGTTCCTTAAACCTGGACCCAATAAAACTTTTGACACATTCTGAGGAATAATACATCCATACACCACGGCTTGAAAGTGTGACTGCTAGAATTTTTCAAGTGATGAGTTCCGGGGCTGGTCAGTTCCTTTTTGGCTCTTGCTTGCTTGTTAACTGCTGGAGATTTCGCAATTCTCCACCCACACACCAAAATATTGCCAACTTTTTCTTCACACAGGTCGGAATTACTTCAGGACATAGTGGCAAACTTTTCAGCGTTTGCGAAAAACGACTGTGAAATCGGGCTCAAAGAGGAAATTGGGAAGAAAAAGAAATGGCGAAAGTCAGTGAAAGTTAATTTTTCAAACATTCAAAAATCTTCCTCCCTTTTTCGCTTTAGTTTTTGATACCACAAATTATAACAAGAACAAGATGGTACGTTCAACACACTGGAACGGATGGGAAAGGGAAGAAGACACACAGATGTCGAGCACAAGAAGACACAGTATCTATCACCAATGAGAAACCACAAGAATTGTAAAGCAACGAATGAACTTTTGAGAGTCAACGAAGTTCAATGAAAATTTTTCAGAGCCAACATCAAAAAAGATACAGCACAGAGGGCACACCGATGATCCTTAGAGAGAAAGCGAGTTCCATCATGCTAAATATCACAATAAGGGCAAAGGAAATACTCGCAATTTTTTTTAAAGAGTGGCAAACCCAGCGAGGGTGATTAAGATTGGGAGAACACCACCAGTGACTCATCAGCGCTCAGTGCTGTTTATTGTCCGTATCAGACTGCTGAAACAGTCACGATCTGACTATTTTTGTGTCCTCTTTGTTTCTCATTGTAGTGTCTTCACTTCCTATCCATATTCCATCCAACCACTTTAAATCAGTTATACTAACAATATATCCAGGTTTTGGTTCAAGATTTGCTACACCCAACTGCCGCTTCTGAGGCTAGAAAGCACAAGTTGAAACAATTGGTCCAATCCCCAAGATCTTTCTTCATGGATGTCAAGTGTCCAGGTTGTTTGAACATCACCACTGTTTTCTCCCACGCTCAAACCGCTGTCACCTGTGACTCTTGTGCAACTGTCTTGACCCAACCAACTGGTGGTAAGGCCAAGTTGACTGAGGGTTCCTCTTTCAGAAGAAAATAGACGATTTCTTGCAAATAAAAAAATCATTGGTGAGGAGGTGAGGTGTGAATGGTGTCACACGGTTTGTCATAATATAGGTTTAGTTATGCTAATGAATGTGTAGTAATGGTTACTCCTTGTAGAATTGGCTGGTGTATTGAAAGTGCTGTTATAAATAAGGCACCAGGAATGCAGGAATCCAATGGACTATCCAATTGACAATGGACTGTGTGATTATGTCAGAATCTTCCAAACGCGACCAGATCAGTGAAAAAAAAAGGACACGAAAAGGCTTCACAAAACACTCTGACCACGCCGCTTGTCCCGTCAATCAATCACAATGCATAGAAGTTTGTTCCTTTCATTGTTCGTGCTGCTAGTGAGCGTTGTTTCTGCTCACAATGTCCTTCTCCCAGCGAATGGCAATCGTTGTTTCTTTGAAACCTTGAAAAATGGTGATGAGTTGGCCATCAGTTACCAGTACGGTAATCGTGATTCCCGTTCCAGTCATCAATTGGAAGGTGACTTCTGGATCACCTCCCCAAGAGGTCGTATTATTAAGCAAGAGTTGGGTAGGTCCCATGGTGATGTCTCTGTGAAGGCCACTGAGAAGGGCAAGTACGGCTACTGTTTCTCCAATGAGAAGTCCTCTATCGAGACCAAGGATGTGTCTTTCAACATTCATGGTGTTGTATACGTGGATGTCAATGATCCAGACAATGACTCTTTGGATGCTGCTGTCAGAAGACTAAGTGTCTTGACCCAGGAGGTGAAGAACGAGCAAAGCTACATTGTGATCAGAGAGAGAACTCACAGAAATACAGCAGAGTCCACCAACGACAGAGTGAAATGGTGGTCCATCTTTCAATTGGTGATTGTTGCTGTGAACAGTGTGTTCCAGATTTACTACTTGAAGCGTTTTTTTGAGGTGAAGTCCTTTGTTTAGGCTGTATGGTGAATTTTCATAGCAAAAGAAAAACAATCGTAGTTACCAACTTCATCATCAACAACTTTATCGCCACCGAACATGAAGTTCTACATTGATGACCTGCCTATCCTGTTCCCGTATCCCAGGATCTATCCAGAACAGTATGCTTACATGAGCGACATCAAGAAGACCTTGGACGTTGGCGGTAACAGTATCTTGGAAATGCCTTCAGGAACAGGTAAGACTGTCTCTTTGCTGTCCTTGACAGTGGCGTACCAGATGCACTATCCTGAGCATCGCAAGATCGTCTACTGCTCGCGTACCATGTCTGAGATCGAGAAGGCTCTGATTGAGTTACACAACCTCATGGAGTACCGTGCAAAGGAGCTGGGCTACACTGAAGACTTTCGTGGCTTGGGGTTGACGTCCAGAAAGAACCTTTGCCTACATCCAACCGTCTCCAAAGAGCGTAAAGGTAACATTGTGGATGAGAAGTGCCGTCGAATGACCTCAGGCTTGGCCAAACAGAAAATTGCTGCTGGGGAAGGCGAAGGTTTGTCACTGTGTGACTTTCATGAAAACCTCTACCAACTGGAGCCTGACAATTTGGTGCCACCAGGTGTTTACTCCTTTGATGCACTCACAGAATACTGCAAAGAACAGAAAACATGTCCATATTTCACTGTGCGTCGTATGATCCCTCATTGCAACATCATTATTTATTCTTACCACTATCTATTGGATCCAAAGATTTCAGAAAGGGTCTCTAAAGAACTATCCAAGGATGCCATTATCATCTTTGACGAGGCACACAATATTGATAACGTCTGTATCGAATCCTTATCTCTTGATCTGACAAGTGACATGCTCAAAAGAGCATCGAAAGGTGCTAGTACTCTCACGACGAAGATCAACGAAGTTAAAAAGACTGATTCTAAGAAACTCCAAGATGAATATGAGAAACTGGTCCAGGGTTTAACAGCATCAGAGATCATCACCAACAGTGATACAACTGACCAAATGGAGACGCCAGTTCTGTCCCAGGATCTATTGAAAGAGGCTATCCCTGGTAACATCAGGAGAGCAGAGCACTTTGTGGCCTTCCTGAAGAGATTCATTGAGTATCTGAAAACCAGAATGAAGGTTCTTCACGTTATTTCGGAAACTCCAACATCATTCTTGCAGCATTTGAAACAACTCACATTCATTGAACGGAAACCCCTGCGATTCTGCTCCGAAAGACTCTCACTCTTAGTTCGAACTTTGGAAATCACAGATATCGAAGATTTCAATGCCCTCAAAGATGTGGCTACTTTGGCAACTTTGGTATCCACTTATGAACAGGGGTTCGCTCTCATTTTAGAGCCTTTTGAAACTGAGAACGCAACAGTGCCGAACCCCATTCTCAGATTCACATGTCTGGACGCTTCCATTGCCATCAAACCAATCTTTGAAAAGTTCTCCAGTGTCATCATTACATCAGGTACAATTTCCCCGTTGGATATGTATCCAAAAATGCTGAACTTTGACACGGTGATTCAAGAATCGTATACCATGACACTTGCGAAACGTTCATTCTTGCCAATGATTGTGACCAAAGGTTCGGATCAAGTGGCAATCTCATCTCGTTTCGAGATCAGAAACGATCCAAGTATCGTGAGAAACTATGGCTCGCTCCTAATTGAGTTCTCCAAGATCACCCCAGATGGCTTGGTTGTCTTCTTCCCATCCTACCTATACATGGAGAGTATCATTTCCATGTGGCAAACCATGGGTATTTTGGACGAAGTTTGGAAGTATAAATTGATCCTTGTTGAGACTCCTGATGCCCAAGAGACAGCATTAGCTCTGGAGACTTACCGTACAGCCTGTTCCAATGGTAGAGGAGCAGTCTTGCTTTCAGTCGCGAGAGGTAAAGTTTCTGAGGGTATTGATTTTGATCACCAGTATGGGCGTACTGTGCTCATGATTGGTATTCCTTTCCAGTACACGGAGTCCAGAATCCTCAAGGCTCGTCTTGAGTTCTTGAGAGACCACTACCAGATTAAGGAGAATGACTTCTTGTCGTTTGATGCCATGAGACACGCAGCACAATGCCTGGGTCGTGTTTTGAGAGGCAAAGATGACTACGGTATAATGGTGCTAGCTGATCGTCGTTTTGCGAGAAAGAAGAACCAATTGCCAAAATGGATTGCTCAGAGTTTGAACGACTCTGACTTGAACCTGTCTACCGATATGGCCATTGCGAATGCAAAGCATTTCCTGAGATCCATGGCACAGCCAACTGACCCTAAGGACCAAGAAGGCATCAGTGTTTGGGATTACGAGCAGTTGCATGAATTCCAGAATCAACAACAAATGAATGCGGTTACGGATGTTGATCAGGATGGTGATGTACCAATGCTGACCAGGGAGGAGCAAGAAGAACTGGATGGCCTTGATGAGTTGGCTGACTTGTAACCTAAATGTAATACCTTGACATGACAGAACTACAATCGAAGAATAATTTCAATGGCAAATTAAATGACACCAGCCGTGTATCCATTAATCTTCTATATCCTCTTCATTTCCTTCTTCAACGTCAACTTCTAGTTGGATCTCCTTATCAGCGTCAACATAAGAGTCGCACATACACCAGATAGATAGTGTATGGTGGCCAGCCTTTGGAATTGTAAACTCTAGCTTCACCTGTTGTTCTTCCTTATTGGCTACAAATCTCTGAATTGCGTACAACTCCCTAGTCTTTGGATCGCCGAGTACAACCCACCAACTTTCTGACTTATTGAATGGGTAGAATGGAGCTATCACTTTAAGATCTTCTGGTTCTTCATCTCTCGAAATGTTCACAAAGATATCACTTGGTTCATTTGCAACAATGCTCTCGTCCTTGTCCAGTTTGTAAGAGATTTCAACGTTAGGATACTTATTCACAAACTCTGCAACCTTTCTTAAGGGCTTATCGCTCATTCTTAGAATGTCATCCCTCTCTTCATCTTCACAGGACATAATGTCAAACACAGTCTCAACTGCGTGATCCTTTGCACGTTCAACGATGTCGTCATCGACGCATGGGATTTGTTTCAACGGTGAATCGGTATCCCAGATTCCTTGAATAACCATTTGGCAGAGATCCATGGCATACATGGCATTCAAATGCCCCTCACTACTCAACAAGTCCACAATTGTGTACAGCAAGTTCACAGCCTTCTCTAAAATTATCATCTGGTCAGAAACCAAATCAGGCGGGAGGTTCAATCTTGAAAAATGGGCCTGTAGAAGAATGAACGCCTTTAGATATGGTGATTCAAATAACAACTGCTGTGATGACTTGATAGGCAGTCTGTTGTAAATCTTCTGGAGGATGGAAGACTCATGTTGTCTGATAGGTAAGGCATCAAATTCAGAAGCAGATGTCACAATCTCTAAGATTGATTTCAACTTAGACTTCTTAGTCAACGACATGATGAAAGTTTGCATAGTGATGAAAGAAATGTTATAGTATGAGGCAAGCATTGCACCATCTTCTGGAGAAATCTCTTCTACCTCTTCCTCTTCCTCTTCTTCATCTTCTTCTGCTTCATGCTCATGCAATTCAATCAACTTTGCCTCAGAAAGCTCACCCAGAGTGGCTTCTACCAGCTCAGTTAAGAACGATGACAAGCCCAAATGAGAAACCTTCTTGAGACCATAGAAACTTGGGTTAGCTTGAAGTCTTCTGTAGAAGTATGTGAAGGTCAACCAGTCAATGCAATCCTGTCTAGACTTGATCAGACCAGTGCTGATTTCATTGACAAAAGCATCAGCAAGAAACACATTAAGAAAACTCTCAACTGGTAGTGATTCGTTCAGGAACTTCTTGTAATATTCCTTCTTTGTTGAGTTGGTCAAAATCAAAACCCTGTCCAAACCATCCTCGGGGTTTCTAGAGCTACCTATCATCTCCAAGATCTCATTGATTGGGTAATCAATGTAACGATGCTCTTTTCCCTCGTAGAACTGTGTGCTCAAGACAATCACAAATTCAGCTGCTGGAACAAAGGATGCAACATCTCTAGTGGCAAACACGATACGCAAGACGCCGCCCTCATGCAGTTTAGTAACAACCCTGCGATCAGTGGCATCCATGTTCTTGTAATAGAAACCAATACCATTTCTCAGTAACCCTTGAAGTGAGGCATCAGAGACTTTGGCAAGAAGAGGCTCAATCTCGTCAACCTCAGTATTCAAGAAGGAGATATCTTCCAACTTGGCCAACCTAGAGAACTCGAGCCCAATTTCCAAACACTGCTTACGTGAAGGAACAAAGACTAGAGATGTTCCATCAAACGACTTCACTGACACATAAACAGGCTTGATCATTGCTAAGATCAGAGAAGGATTGTGGCAAATATTGAACGATTGTAGATGGATCTCCAGTGGACGAACTCTATCCTTCGAGGAAAAGTTGTAAATGTTATCCTTTTCAATGCCAATCCATTCTCCAAAATCACGACCATTGGCCAATGATGTTGACAGTGCCACAACTCTCAAATACTTCTCAAGCTGAATTGCCATGAATCTCATTCTGGAAACTATCGTCTCATAAATGGATCCCTCTGAGCCATTTCCAATGGTCTGGACATCGTCCACAATAAACAGTTCCAAGGCTTGAATGTTTCTTCTTTGTTTCCAACGACGCGAGATGATATCAAACTGTTGTGGAGTAGCCAAAATCAAATGACTCTCAGCAAGAAGCTTCAAGTTAGAAGCAAGATCGTTGCTGAGCTTGTTAATTACCTTCCCACCAGCAATCGATCCAAATTTGGAGTTCCAGTCCTTAACCAAGAGGTCAATCTTTTCTTGTGTTGGCACAACATAAGCGATACGTCCCTTGTTTTGTTTCCAGTGACGGAGGATAGCCAACTCTGCAACCACTGTCTTACCAGACCCTTTCACAGCACCAACAAAGGCGTCATTGTCTGTGTTGTACACTGTGTCAAAGACTTGGGATTGGAACTTGTTGAAATAGGTAAAGTGAAATGAATCGATGAACTCAGGAACCTTCAAGTCAGTAACCGGAATTGGATGTAGATCCAAGAGTTGGGTTGGTGCAGGGAACTTTTTTGGAAGCTTTAGAGAGTTAAATACCACAGGGACTCTATATTCACAGTGTAGCCATTTCTCAGAGATGAAAGTAACAAAATAGTTTGGTGGTACCGGGTTATCGATTGGGACAGTGAAATCAAGCAAGTGCTCTTCGTTGATGTAGTTTCTTCTGACGAGGAAGGTATCAGCAAACAATATCTTCTCGCCATTCGTATCCTCAACCAACAGTAGAAACTGCTCAGTATTGTTGTGCAGCTTAGGATCCCATGTCCACTCAGGTAAAATATCCAACTCAAATCTCAACAAACTAGGAGTAAGTGTTTGGACAGAACAGTTCACTTTCAGTTTTGGAAACTTCCGAATAAGTTGGAATGCATTTCTAGCGAGCCTGTCATCTCTGATAGCTTGGGTCATCTCAACTTCATCCTTCAAGTGGAAGTACTCAGACCAAGGCAAATTGGAATTCTCAGTGGTCTTGATTATCTTCAAGGGACAATCAGGGAACTGTCTGAATGGGGAGTTTGATAACCAGATTCTCTTCTCAATCATTTTACACAGGTTCAAGGTCAGCTTTGTGAGTGCAGACCACTTCTTCTTCAATGCAATCTCGTAAATCGCTCTGAACAATCTGCCAGCAGATTGTGTAACATAGATCATGTCAGCGTTTAATGCAAAGCCCTCAAGGGATAATCTTGAAATAAATGCTTGGAGTAGCACATTTATCTTAGCCTTCGAATCATTCACATCCTCCTTAATAGGAACTGGTGCCCTTTCCATCAGCTTTGTGATCTCAGATTTCTCCTCCTGTCTCACTGGAATCAACTTAAACTCGGATGAGGATGAAAAGATTCTGAACACATCAATGATGGAAGAATATGATTTTAACTGCTGGTTGTAGAAAGACATAGACTCATAGTTGATGTAGAAGTAGGAGGAGATTCTCCCCAACTCAGTGGAATGAACAACACCACTGTCTAGATCATAGACCACCAGATTGTTCTGGTTCAAAATTGATAACGCAGAATGGATTAAGTCAGTTCTCTTCCACTCTAAGGCTACATCTTCACTGTATTCAGGGCCGACTCTGTAAAGAGCAGGGGATCTGAGCATACGAACGTAAAGGTAGGTGTAACCCAACCAATCAACACCCTCCATCACAGACTTAACTGTGCCAGCAACAATCTCAGCATTCAGATTGTCAGCCAACTTGCTCATCAACTGAGACTCAATGGGTAGCTGTTGATTCAAGACAGCAAGATAGTATTGGACCTCTGATTGGGACGTGATAATAATACCATCACCACTCTCATCATATCTTGGTCTACCAGCTCTACCCAGCATCTGAAGGATATCCTGAGGAGAAAGTTGGACCCAGTCACCCTTGTCTGGGGCATAAACTTCAGTTCCCTTGATAATAACGGTATGTGCAGGCAAGTTGACACCCCAAGCTAGTGTGGCAGTGGAAACCAAAATCTGTGCGTATCCTTCAGCAAACAAATCCTCAGCTGCGGATCTATCTTCCCTTGTGAGACCAGCATGATGGATGGCGAACCCAGTTGGTAACAAATCACGCAAACCCTTATCGTTTGCCTTCTCTGACTCTTGTCTTAGGATCTCCACACTAGCTGAGTCAGACTTCACAAACAGGTTCAACTTATCCTCCTCCAACAATTTATCTCTCAACCACTTGGCCGTTCTGAACGTGTCTTTTCTCGAATGAACAAAAATGATGACTTGATGCTTTCCAGCAGCTTCCAGGATTTTATCATAACAGGCATCATTCATAGCTAATGACTTCTTGAAAGAATTCTTTTCTGTGATACCAATAAACTGTTGACTCAAGGGGCACGGTCTATAAGAGGCATCAAAGTAGAATAAGCCATTATCTTCATCGACTCGCAAGAACTTTGCAACATCTTTATAGTTTGGTAAAGTGGCGGATAGGCCCACAAGTCTAACATTTCTCGATGTATACTCCACATTTCTAATAGTTCTTGCAACTATACTCTCCAATACTGGACCTCTCTCATCATGCAGCAGATGAATTTCATCAATAATCAAGAGTGAGACCAGGTTGGTATAGCTCATATCTGAGTTCTTTCTGGTTATCACATCCCACTTCTCTGGTGTTGTCACAATAACCTGGGTCTCCGCAATCTGCTGCTTTGTCAGATTGGAGTCACCAGTCAATTCCTCAACATTGATACCGAAAACTTCAAGTCTCCTTGAGAACTCACGAACTTGTTCTTGGACCAAGGCTTTCAGAGGTGCAATATAGACAATCTTGAAGCTGTTGAGATTAAAAGATCCATCTGGGAGTCTGAAGTCCTCGAGAGTCTTCAAGATCGTGAGCATGGCAACATTTGTCTTACCTGCACCAGTTGGAGCACAAAGTAAGATGTTTGCATCATTGTTAAAGGCAGTTGGATACACTCTTGACTGGACTCTGTTCAAAGTTGATGTTTCACCGCTTGGGAAAGCAGCACGCGCCCACTCAGGAAGGTTCGATATTGGAACAAGAGGAGTATCATCTTCAGGTTTGGCTGGCGCAGGGATGTGGATTTCTTCGTAATCCTTCTTGATTCTTTTGAAAGAGTCCTTTGGCAGGTTGACTTTTGTTGTCGTCATTAGATGCGATCCCTGATCAAATACCAAGTCGTCCAGGTTAACGATCTGGGGCTCTCTGGCTTTAGAAGTTCCAGAGTCTTCTTCCAGCTTTCTTCTTTTCTTCGGATGGTCATCATCCATATCCTCATCAGGGGAAATCAAATGCTTCAATCTTTTGGATTCTAATTGTAATAAAATGGCATTTCTGTCTTCTTCTGATTCAGCATTCGCTAGTTTAGTACCCCATACTAAGGCTAGCCTGTTGTTAATCAACAGCTCAACCAATTCGAACTTGTCCTTGCCCAGCAGTTCAATCAGCTTCTGTTCAAACTCTCTGCTATTGGAATCACTCTGGAGTATGTTGAGAACATCATTAGTGAGCGATTGCAAGCTTGAAGCATCCAGTTTACCAAAATTCTGTGAGATCTTCTTCTGGACAAAGAACGCGTCCACATCGTGCAATGATAAAAGACAGGGTCCAGTGCCCTCTGATTGAAACGTCAGCACTTCATCACCATCTTCAGCATTTTCTTCCCTGTCTTCATAATCAACGTCCTGGACAAAATCATCCAGTCTTGGTCCTGCAAAATCGTCATCATCACTGGACTCTTCTTCATCCTCTTGGGCATCTGAATCAATATCAATAGCAACGGCATTATCACCCGCATCGTCATTATAATCACTCAATTCATTCGAAAAGCCCAATGCCTCTGAAAGCGACTCATTCTTTATGGGAATACCGAGAATCTCTTGTAGGTTCTTCTTCTTCTGGAGATCAGTTGTGGAGTCATCCTTTAACGACTCCAAAATCAAGTCTGTAGCACTCAAAACAGTGCTGTGCTGAATATCGTTTCCCAGCTGGTGTGAGACCCAGGAAACAAGCTTCTCGTATACCTCATTGGTTGTCTCACTCTTGGGGTAATAGTTCAAGCTCTCAATACTGGCCGATCCCATTATCCTAGACTTCTTCTGTGAAGCCTGCAATTTGACCCTCTCCTTCTGTTTGAACCTCTCAGAGATCTTCTTGGCGTAGTCTTTCTGTTCATCTTCCTCCTTAGACACGGTGATAGCACCAGCACTAGAACCAAGGTCTGCCATGGTAATCTTACCAGCCATAGATAAAGGCGCAGAGAGGGCGGCATCCTTCAATGGATCAGTCCTGTTCGAGAGCAGCTTCTTGTCCTGACGCAGGACCTTGTTGGACATCTCCTCATATTTGTACTTGCTATTGTCAGACATGGCGAAGAGTACAAGAGTCAACAAGGAAGCACTGGCTGTGTGAATTGATCACTTTGTGTGATGATCTGATGCCTTTTCAAAACAATACCATTGAAAAATTATCAGAACCGGGATCGTACCCTCGGAACTTGCAAAATTTGATCAAAGGAAAGCAGATGATTTAGAAGCATGAGAACTGTTAACTAGCTTGACGTAAGATTTCGTTAAGGATTGCAGTCACATTCTCTGAGAGACCGCTGTATGCGCCTGTCATTGAGATATATACACTTCCAATCTCTTCCAGTCCTTCATTTCAAGCGGAGCCTATCAACTAGGATGGCGAAATTTGATGTTAAAGCACCTTCTATCAAGCTTAACGAAACAGAGGCCAAGATCTCCACTTTGCTGAAGGACTACGTCCAGCTACAGAATCAATCCATTACAGATGAATCCAAGAAGCTTGAATTGAGAATCACAGGTGGATGGGTCAGAGACAAGCTGTTGGGAAATGAAAGTAATGATCTCGACATCGCCATCAACACCCAGACTGGGGAAGAGTTTGCAGATGGACTCAGAGGATTTCTCAATGATAACTTTGAGAAGTATGGGCTAGCACCATCCAGTATCCATAAGATTGAGAAGAACCCAGAAAAGTCGAAGCATTTGGAGACAGCCACTACTAAGCTGTATGGGCTTGATATCGACTTTGTCAACTTGAGAAGTGAAGAGTACACAGCGGACAGCAGAATCCCAGTGATCAAGTTTGGTACGCCACAGGAGGATGCTTTAAGAAGAGATGCCACTCTAAATTCCCTTTTTTACAATATTGAAAAAGATGTCGTTGAGGATCTTACTGGCTCTGGTTTACAGGATTTGGCAGAAGGTGTCCTCAAGACTCCACTGGCGCCATTGCAGACATTCCTGGATGATCCTCTAAGGGTGTTGAGGCTGATTAGATTTGCAAGCAGATTTCATTTCAAGATCCAGGAGGAGACTCTGGAAGCAATGAAGGAGCACAGGATCAAAGAAGCCCTCCTTTACAAGATCAGCAGAGAAAGAGTTGGAGTGGAAATCGAAAAGACACTATGGGGTCCAAATCCAGCATATGGTCTAGAGCTGCTATCAGATACAGGGCTTTATAGTTCAGTGTTCAACTTTGGTTGTCTCCAAGATGCTGTCTCGCAACTGAATGATGCATCACACATCAAGGGTCTTTTCCAAGCTGTGGAGGATAGTGCATTTCCTTCGGTGAAGTTCGTGCAGTCTACAAACTTTTCCAATTCAAGCATCCACAATGTCATTTCACACATCCTGGCGGATAAGCTTCTCAAGAGACTCTTTTGGATGGCGTTGATCCTGAGACCATGGGGAGATGTCAGCATTGCTTCCAATGTCAAGAAACCGGCTGTGAGGATTTGGGCAGTGGAGCTGATTATAAGAGAGGGTCTAAGACATTCAAAATCTGACGCCCATATCATTGCACAAGTTCTGACCACGAAGAAGCAATATCAAGATCTTGTCCACAGAGCCTCTGAGGCCAAGAGATCCGAGATAGGATTGCTTTTGAAGCAGTACGACGAGAACTTTGACTTGTCATTGGTGGTTAATCTTTGTGATGAAGCAATCACTGTTGGTTCATTTGATGCTGTTATTGGGAAATATGAGCAATTTCATGCATTGGTGCATCGCGAAGGTCTACAGAATGCACATCTCCTGAAACCAATCGTTGACGGAAAGACGTTGTCCAAAGAGCTGAACAAGAAGCCTGGACCATGGATGGCTAAGATTATGGAGACGATTCTGATTTGGCAATTGGATAATCCACTTTTGGGCAAAGCAGAGTGTATTGAGTACGTCAAGACCATCTTGTAGTGACTACAAAAGGTTTGAGTGTACAGGAATATGCAGACATGTAATATGCTAAGAGGGCTGATACAATGTGGTATACCGTATAATTTCATGATATCGTGTAACCATTATTGTGTCTCTTTAAAACTCATGGGAATCGTAATTGATAAACGCATTGAAGTCAAACAAATCATCCGCATCAATCTTGGACGACTGTGAGTTAGCTTCGCCAATCCCAGGCAGTCCAAACACAGTACGAGCACTGCTGAAGTCGGTCAACGCAGTACTGGTACTGGACCCAAACCTCATTGACTCCTCTGTCTCAAATGCCGATTCCGAGCCATCAGTATCCAGAACATTATCTCCTCCAATCTCCAACGGTGGACCCAAGACGCTGATCGAAGTCGTCTTTCTGTGCTGGAACGCACGAGGTTTGTGCACCTTGACCGATTCGTCAAAGTAGCTCGCTGATGACGTTGTTCCGTCGTTGAAAATAAAGGTCGCGGAGCTACTCGGTGTCGCCATACCAGACCCAGAGGCTCCCTGGCGAGCCAATGTGGCACGCGATGGGGAGATGCGTGGATTCTTGGAAGACGAGATGGATGTCAGTGAGTGGTTGCGGGTGAGCGTCTTGTGGAGCGATGACTGGGAGGCATTGGTGCCTGCGCGCTTACGTGTGTGCTTTACTGCACGAGAGAAGGCTCTCAGGGCATCAGATTCGGACTCAGAGTCGTTGTCAGAGTCACTGAGGCTGTACTTCGGGATAGTGTGTGGGACTCCTGAAGGGAAGCGTTCTTGGAGGGGCAAAGGGGACTCCATGCGTTGAGGCGATGGGATCGGTGATCTGCTGTAGAAGGAGTGTCTCGCAGAGGTGTTCCTACCTAGGGAGAAAAGGTCTGAGGTAGATGAACAGGCCGAGAGTGGTTGTGGTTGTGGTTGTTGTTGTTGAGGTTGAAGGATAGCACGGCCATCGTCTGAGATGGTCATCACAAGAGACGCACTGGAGTTGGATCTCTCACGCTGTTGTTGGGAATAAGATTTCGTTACTGGTGGCGGTGGTGGTCTTGAGATCAAGGTTTGTTGAGTTGTTGATGGTGATAGTGGCTTTGATTGTTGGTATGTGAGGATGGAGCAAGGGAGCAACTCAGGTGGCTTGCAGTCCGATTGAGAGCTTGAGAGTCTAAACAATCTCGAGACACGGCCTTGCTTCTTCTGGTTTTTAATGGACTCATCTTGTTGTGGCTTGGTGGCTGTACTTGTCTCCTTTTTTCTTGGAGATAAGTCGACAAAGACAAACTCTTGCTGAACGCCCGGTTTATTACGTGGTCGTCTAGAGCTCGTCTTTTTTGGTGAGAACTCCAGGTTTTCATACCGTTTCTGCTGTTCCTGGATCTCGTCCTCTGTCTTTATCGATTTCTTCAGTCTCCAGGTACGCTTATTGGAGAGCTGGGTGACCTGGTGAGGGCTGTAAGGCTGCTGTGTATCGTCCTTGAGGAGGCCTGGGACTTTCATGGCTGTGTTGAGAGAGATCAAGATTCAGAAAACAGGATCAGTGAGTGGACATGCACACGCCAGAAGGGTAAAAGTTGCTCACCTTCGAAACTCTGATAACTCAGACTCAGTAAGTGCCTTGGAAAATTGGAATTTTTTTTATAGAGATTCTGGCGCTCAATGGTTTAAACTTCTTTCGCACATATTACGTGCGTCAACCAGATGCGAGACATATGCAGTCCTGGGGGCCAATGAGGCTTCTGGAATCTGGATCTTGATCAATTTCGGGACAAATTGGCGAGATAGGGCAGGGCTCTGCCAGCGGATATGTTTTCGGTGCAAATCTCTGGCAGTTGTATACCATATCTTCTGTATGGTTTCCAATATACCCTCAGCCAACAGGTTACAAGCACATGGCAGACATTCCCATAGTGGCCTAATAATTTCCTAGCTGAGCATTGTCAAAAATGTCAGGTGGCCAGCCACAACTGTAATTCCAGAAACACAGACTCCAACTAACATCCGAGAGACTTTATATGCTGTAACTTGTGAGTGATCAGCCGTGAAAAGTTATCACTACGTTCAGTAAATTTCCGATCCAGATGTAGATCAGAACAGCCTGAATTATGCCCCAGAAAGGCGTGATTATCGTGTTTTTTTTTAGGCACTATACCTTTTCGAGGCACCTTATCATCGATCCTGGGTCCAGATCGTGGGCAGTACAGACACTGCGTCGACTTGTAACGCAAGCCTTTACCCAGATGAATCCATTGACATTTATTTGAAAGCTATTGCTCTAGTCTCTGGAGTGTTGGCAAGCCTGTGAAGACGAATCACTCAACCCCAGCAGTTTTCACGTACTTATTGACACCAATTTTCACTATGATTTACCACGTTGCAAAACAAAACGACGCTATAAATGTAAGGCAGATCGAGTACTTCTGGAGGAGAGTGTTGATAGCATTTCAAAGCACTACGGTCTCTTAGTTTATACTCTTGTACTGTTCAATTCACCAGCATCACAGAGCTGAAAGCCTGAAGCCACAGATGTCTTTATCATCTGATGTATCTGTCGATTAGAGCGTGGACAAGTTTTCTCTCCTTAACATCCATACACCTGCCACAAATTTGTCCCAACAGCCCTTTTTTTGTCCACTCAAGAAACTCAGGACAAAAATCGCCTGGCCATACCAAAGCCGGAAAAAAAAAATAAAAGCAAAACATGAGACGATAAGAGTGAAAAAGCTGTCTAACATTGAAAAGATCAGTATTAACCCACCAAATTGACAACAACTACACTCACAAGAACATACATCCCCCTCACTGTAGTCGGCGCCATCAGAGACCAAGAAAACCTCCATCAACTCGGCAATTGCCTGGCGCACACGCGCACTTACCTGCCAGCACATGGGACAAGCTGTCGGTTCGACGCACGCTGCCGTATCCAAGGCTTGGCGATTCCAAAAGACTGTACAACTAGGGCAAGATCAGACCTTAAACTACGCGATCCTTCAAGAGAGTTGCTTACAGAATCTCTGAGCTCAATACCTTTGATCATTATAGTCTCAGTCGTTATTTGGTCATTCTCTAGACCAATTCCAATTGACACGTGTACATCAGTGTCCACTTCAGCACTCTACGGATCATGCCCTCACTTTTGAGAAGTCAGAACTTGGGTGTCACTCTAATCAAGTGCAAGAACCGCAAGTTGCCTGTTGCATATTGGATATAGACTAGCCATGAGTCTAGTGCACCTCATTGGAACAACGATCACTGCAATGCATATTAGGCTCGAGATCAAAAATTGGACCAAACCAGGTCGCATCATTGAAGCAGATCACGTACAAGGCTACTGCAGCCGCACACGAGATATACCAATGCAGTGTCCCAAGTAACCTCTTCTCAAGAATTGCACTCTCTACGTCCTACCTCTCAAATTTTCGGTCTTCCTATCTTTGTGCATCTATGCTTTTCATACCCTCTTTCTTACCTCCGATTGCATCAGCTAACGGAGATACACAACCAACGTTCTAGCGACACACCCAAGAAGGCCTCAGTATACTGTTACATTCTCAATTGAGCAGTAAACTAATTGCTCAATGGGGTGCTTGTACTTGACACAAGGCTGTTTATGACGGAAAACTCCCCCGAGTCTTGACCCTATGGGGCAAGTCGACTCGACGACAGCCACAACTAAATGAACAAATCAATTGTGCAAGTACTGCGTCCCGGGTAAAAAAAAAAAAAAAAAAAAAAAAAAAAAAAAACCTTGCAACGGGTATGTTCTTTGGACTCTGAGTCTCTTACCAGCTGCCCATGTCAATAACCAGTTCCCCTTTCTAACGTCTTTAACGTTTTTAACGTTTTTAACGTCTCTATTCTTCACTTTCCCCTATCTTTCTGCAAGTTACTCTTGGACGCACCTTATCAGAAAGTGTGTTCCCCGCTTCTACACTTAGGTACATCCATAATCGAGTGGTACAGTCTACAGTGCATCTTAAATTGGTTTGTATACGGCCTCTGAACTCTGCCATTGGCTCAGCGCCGAATCATAAACTAACGGTGGCGTGGTTATTGGTAACTTAAATTTTTACCTAAGAGATTGGTCCAATATCCTCAAACATACTGTATAAGTGGAAATGACACTATACTTCACACTAGAGATGATCTCCTTCCGCCTCTGAAACTACATAACAATGATTTCTTACGTTGAGATTTGCACCAACAATCAACTTACCCTTAAATCTGAACTTTCATCCCAGCCACAGCCCAATACTTCGTTTGAAAACAAGATGTTTCAACTTGCCATCTATTCAATTCAAGCCATACACATGTGAATATCACACCAAATTGTACGATCTACTGTGTACTGAGTCTTATAACCAACCTTCGCACATGGATGTTCATTTTTTCCGCTGCGGTAGATTAAGAAGACTTGCACAACTTACAAGATCCTCAGTTGTTGTTAGCTCTCCCAGAGTTATAGTGCCATTTACCCTCTACAATTATCATCAATGAAACATTTTCTAGTTATTCATACAGTTGTGTGGACCACGGTGCAGAAACTTTTCTGTGTCCCAGACGTCCCCTATTTGACATACGACGGAAAGGCAATAACTTATCATCCAAAGCAAGATAGTGATCCAGGTGATAATCCCATAGGTTTCGAAATCATAAATTTAACCATGAGGTTTCTCAAACTAGTTCTAATGATATCCTGGCACCAATTGCATGCTTTCCTTGAAAAGTTACAAGACACAACACCTCACTCTTTTCACCTATACTCTATGCCACAATGGCAGCATGAAACCTCATCGTTATCTTCCAACTTCACTGTCCAGTGTAGAGCCTCCAGCAATTACCTCTCCCGAGTTCCGAGGTTATACCTTGCAAGTAACCCTTGATAGGACCAGTGTAACCCCAGTGCCCATTCGAGCAACACTAAAGCCATGCATACAGAACACACAAAGACACACCACATGCTACCCTCAAAAGGCAACATAATACCATTCACCACGATTCCCGAACACCCACCATACAACCTCAGGTGGGGCGCTTTCCACCACAACGCATCATACCATTGACACTTATGCTTCTTGTTGCCATGGATTTGTCCAATTCGCGAAAGTCTTACACATGAATAAACGTGCATCATCATGCATATGTGTTTACGATTATGTGTGTGATTATGCAGAGTTTGACAGGTATTAATCTGCGGGGAGGAAACGGAGTCTTTGGTTACTGTTCAGTGTTTGTTTTGTCATTCCAAAATGACGAGACAGCTAGCTGACCGAAGACGTAGAGTAATGCGGATCGTAGTCTGTGTGTCTCCCCTGTGATCTGTTGGTACTGGACTGTTATTTGCGACGCTCCCAGTCTATATCTCCACGTGATCTGCCGTATAAACGAACCACCGGCAGATACGAGCGTGGCCTTAACAAATTCATTACGTAATGTATCGGCGGATATCCGACGGGATCAATTAATTCATGCGTGCATGCATGTATAATTTATGTATAAGTTATAAATTGTATAAGTACTTTTTATATATATATATATATATATATGTAAAATGTACAGTTTACAATATATATATGTGGTCTCATGAATTTTGAATTTCATTAGCCCAATAAATTGCCATACAATAGAGTCGATATTGATGAATCCATTGCATTAGTTGCGGTCTAGAAATAATAGATTTTGTACTAGTAATAATCTAGAGTTTGAATAATTGTTGTATGTGTCGAGGCCAGCCCACGAAATTGTTCTCTTTGGGCGATCAAGATGAGGGGCCTCTGTGCGGAATGGTGGGGTATTCGACTGGTGAATTAATCTTGGCTATGACAGTTGTGGGATATTCAGCTATACACTACATTCTCTAGTCCATATTATATGTCATACGTCAGAAACCGGGTTGCCTTCCAGAGCCTGTTCTAACTCTCCACATGATTAAAAGTGTTACATCTGAGCCTTTTGTTGCCCGACAAAAACAGAAGAAAGTTTATTCTCCACATTTACTTGAGTTGTTTTGTGTTGGTAAGAGCGTTACCTGCATCGAGAACACTGGACCACTGGTAATTTAAAAGCACTCTTTTTTCTCTCAGTTGCAGAACAGAGTCGGGATGCAGAGCCATTTATTCCAAGATCTTTTCATTAGATCTCGAGACTGAGCTTCTCAATCCCTTTGATTCTATTTTGTATTGAGCAAAGAAATGTCAAGCAGGCGAGGCTCAAGCACACCAATAAGTGCGAAAAAAGATAAGGGCAGTGAAACTGTAACTTCAATTCCATCACCACGTACCCTGCCACCGAAGGATACCATCGAGAACCACCTAATTGATTTTGGGAAGCCTTGGTATCGTGTCCCTGGACTCCTGAAGCTCAACTTCTGGCTGGTATTCACCACCATTGCATGTGTTGCATGCGGATATGACGGTTCCTTGCTTAATGGTCTGCAGGCATTGGAACAATGGAATGCATACTTTGAATATCCTAAGGGTATAAGGTTGGGGCTGTTGGCCTCAGGGTTTTCTATTGGTACAGTCATTGTGTCTTTTAGAATAGCGGACTTACTCTCCGACAAGTTTGGAAGAAAAGTTGCGATTTGTATTGGTCAGTCCTGTTCTATTCTTGGTGCTATTATCCAGGGTTCCTCTAAGAATTATGCCAGCTTTTTCATTGCTAGAATCATATCTGGGTTATCCTACATTGCACCCATTGCAGCTCCAATGCTGATTTCTGAGTTGGCTTACCACCCACACCGTGGTCCAGCTACTGGGGCACATAATGTTTCATGGTACCTGGGTGCCATGATTGCATCTTGTATCACATATGGTGTTTGGAAGAATATGTCCAATACGGATGACAATGCATGGAGAGTTCCTTCCTATCTGCAAGGTATGTTTGCCTTGATCAACATTATATTTCTCTACTGGGTCCCTGAATCGCCTAGATATTTGGTTAGTAAAGGCAAGTTTGAAAAGGCCAGGGAGTTCTTTGTAAAATATCACGCTAATGGAGATACAGAGAAGGGAAGAGAGTTGGTTGACTTTGAGATGTATGAAATTCAGACTGCTTTAGAGTACGAAAAGAACTCCAGAAAGACCTCATTCAGAGCGTTCTTCAAAACGAAGAACAACTTCCACAGATTTTTCATTGCAGCATCCCTGGGGTTCATGATGAATCTCTCTGGGAATGGGCTCCTCTCCTATTACCTACCTAAAGTGTTGGACTTGATTGGAATAACTGAAACCCAGAGGCAGCTAGAGTTGAACATTTACCTCACATTTTACAACTACGTTACATCACTCATTGTGGCTTTCCTGTCATCTAAGTTGAGGAGACGTTTTATGTACCTGGCCTCAACGATATCTATGTTGATCTGCTTCGTTATTTGGACTGCACTCTCTGCAGTTAACCAGAAGACAGGGTTCCAGTACAGGTCCATTGGCAACGGCATTATTGCTATGATTTTTCTATTCAGTGTCGCGTATAACTTTGCTGTGCTTGTGATGCCACCAGTGTACGTCTCTGAATTGATGCCTTACAATCTCAGAACTAAGGGGTATGCCATCATGTCATTGGTCTCTAATCTAGGGAATGTGTACAATGGGCTAGTTAATCCAATTGCAATGGATGCCATGGACTGGAAGTATTACATTATCTTTTGCTGCTTACTTGCTTTGATGGCTGTGATTGTGTTCTTTACCTTTGTTGAGACCTATGGGTATTCGTTGGAAGAGGTTTCTGAACTGGTGTTCAAAGAGGATGCCGCAAGGACACTTACTGACGCTAGAGGTGAAGGGGAGAAGGATGAGTCATCTGTGTGAATAATTAAACGATTTGTCACGACATGTATGTATGTATGTACCCTTGTTTGTAAAAGAAGTGGGTAGAGATTATGTGTCACGACCCAACAAGTAATTTTCGCGAAATTGAAACGGAAGCCAACCAGTCATCGACCGAGGTAAAAGCAAGGAGCTCTCAATCATTCTTTAGACACCCTGTCTCTTATAAAAAGACACCATGTTGATCACTGAGGGACACTACGACGTTCAAACATCCTACGACACCACTTTGCGCCTCTTCACCTTCCACCCTAAGATTCCTAACTATCCAAAGGCCAAGTTCCCTGGTGTGATTGTCTACTCAGAAATCTACCAAGTGACTGGCCCAGTGGCACGTTTCGCAAAGAAAATTGCCTCAGAGGGTTATATTGTTGTGGCTCCTTCCATTTATCACAACTTCGAGTCATGGGAGGCTCTGGCTTATGATGTTGAGGGGACTGATAAGGGAAACAAGTACAAGATCAAGAAGCCATTGGAGAGTTATGACGAAGACAACAGGCTTGCAATTGACTATTTGGAGTCGTTGCCTACTTACTCTGGTAAAGTGGGTGCCACTGGTATGTGCCTTGGTGGCCACTTAGCCTTCCGTGCAGGTTATGACAAGAGAATCAGTGCCACTGTCGGGTTCTTTTCGACTGATATCCACAACCATGCACTAGGTTTGAATCAGAATGATGATACTTTATCCAACTCTGCCAAGTTGGGGAGAAAGGATTTGGAATGTGTGTTGATTTTTGGTACTCTTGATAACCACGTTCCACCTGAGGGGAGAGACCTGATCAGATCTGAACTGAGAAAGAGTGGAGTTAATCTTACCTTTATGGAATTAAATGATGCCCAACATGCATTTGTCAGAGATGAGTCCTCCAAAGGCAGATATGATAGTGCTATCACCACAGCTTGTTTTGGGTTCTTGTTTGAGTTGTTTAACAGAAGATTGAAAACTGACTTGGGTGAGAATGATGGCAAGGATGTCACTGTTGAGAATATCTGCTGAATGTGAAAGACAAATTAAATATTCATTAGGGTAATGTACATTATCTCTATAGCTCAATAGACTGGCCTGGCTCATATGGCTTAAGCAAAAAGTTAGAAAACTTGGTCAACTTTTCCAAACCTCTGACTTCAGAGTTAACTAATGGCACCTTAACCAGGTGGAAGTCCTCATATAATTCATTCATCTCACCAAGGTACTTGTTCTGAATCTTTGATCTGGATTGACATCTCTTACATGGATCATCAGGTTGAGCAAACAGCAACTGGTTGACAACAATGGTGTTTACATCGATACCATAGGAGTTCAACTCCTGGATCAACCGCTCACTCTCATAGAGAGATAAAAACTCAGCAATACAAACAACGACAAACGTAGTGATTTCCGGGTCTGTGAATTGCTCATTAATCAAAGCAGTCATCTCTTTCAGTTCATTCATCTTGTTCATCATCTCACCTTGTTGTCCACCTCCTAGCGTGTTCAACAATCCACCGAATCTCGAGGAGATCTCATCAAACTTGGAAAGAAGCTTGGACAAAGTCTGCGGCAGTTGTAAGAATCTCAAAGTGTGTCCAGTTGGGGCAGTGTCAAAGATGATTGTGTCGTAGGAAATCTGGCCATCCTCAGTATTGCTCTGCTTCTTGATGTGCTTAATCACCTCCATGAACGAAAGAGCCTCATCAATACCAGGAATAGACCCAGTGATGTCACCCATCATGCTCTTGAGGGGATCAGAGCCATTACTTGAGTCGAACTCAGCAGTCATGTCTTGGAGTGTCGAGGATGGGTCAATCTCCATACAGCTGAGGTTGTCCATCCCGGTCACTTTTCTGGCGTCTTTGTTGAACTTCTCGTCGAAAGCATCGGACAAATTGTGGGCTGGATCAGTGGAGATCAGGAGGTATTGTTTGTGTGGATTGTTTAGGGCCAGCTGGATGGCGATGGAGGATGAGGAGGTTGTCTTACCGACACCACCTTTACCACCGACAAAGATCCATTTCAAGGTGTCGTGGATGATGATGGACTTCAGGTTTGGGTCTGGCACTGGGATCGTATCCATTTCAGACATGGCTAAGGAATTCGGAGATTACGTTGATCTGTTGATGTGAATGAACAGCCTGGCTCATCTTTGGATTTTTTTTTTCTGTACAAACCCTACTACACCTTCCTCCTGAAGAAGATTCGAGAAATCTGACTAAGAAATTACGTAAAAGTCTGTGAAGTCAGAGAGGAGGACACAATAGATTACGGAGGAAAATAAACACTATGAAAATCACGTGGTTTTCAGTTATATTACATAAGTTCTTATTAATCAAAAAGATTAGTGATTAGGAGGACACAATAGATTACGGAGGAAAATAAACACTATGAAAATCACGTGGTTTTCAGTTATATTACATAAGTTCTTATTAATCAAAAAGATTAGTGAT
>JAJMLD010000120.1:0-23648 GCA_030569515.1 Barnettozyma vustinii | reverse complement strand
AGCAAATACACAATAATATTCCCATTCTCATTCCCATTATCTAAACAGTAGCAACTCTCTAATAGTTTCTTGATCTTCTCTCACCATCTCATCCAACTCATCCTCCTCCTCGTCTCCGATATACACGCTTAGACCAAAGTCAATGAAGTGTACACGTCCCTTTGTGAATATCATATTGGACAATTTCAAGTCATCATGTCTGATACGCACCTGCTTGATCATAACTTCGATCTGATTACAGGCGTCTGTGACGACAGAATCTGCAAGTGGTAGGGAATTCTTCCAACCACCAGATTCAGGCGTGAGTGCCTCTGAAACCATAAAGCATCCCATGTCATCACCGTCACCCCAACGACCAAGCTCCACGTTCAACTGGTCTCCCCTGAATATAGGTTTTGGAATCGCAATCGTTTTGGAATAATCACCGTTTCGGCCAACAGTGTCATTGTGCTTCTCGATGGCCTTCAAGATCTGCCATTCGTTCAGGTGATAGTATTTGTAAACATAATCTGTGAACTCGGAGAAGTTGGCGAACTCATCATCCTCATATAAGAGGTACGCATCATAGAGCGTCTCTGGGCTGTAATACTTAAAGGCAAGTTGGTCAAATTTCCACCCTTCTGAGTCTCCTCCAATCAGCACCTTCCACAAATCTGGTCCATTCAACTTCACAGACTCAAGAGACAATCCAGCCAAACTGTCACGTAAGGTCCCTTGAGACATCAATAGAACACTGGCCAATTGGTGATCTCTTTGAAACTCGCGACCTCGACAAAGGAGCTTGATTCCAAATTTCTTCTCCAGGGTCAAGGCTCTCATAGTTGTGTGGATTCGTGGCTTTGAGTAAACAGTGACAGTATTGGTTACATAATCTAGTGGGCCCTCATCTTCCGCTTGAAGGAACAATGTCAACTTATCAAAGAAATCAGATCTCAATTGACTCACTCTGTGCTTCACCGTACTCTCAACCTTTACTGATGACTCACCTGTTGAGATGGCATGATTTCTGTTTATGGAAAGCACATCACTTGAACCACTAGTAGTATCTTCAGCTGAGGTATCTCCAACAGCACCTTCCGTTCCAGTAAGGTTATACATGTCCTTCCCTTCTTGTTTATAGTAATAATCCTCAGTTGGCTGCTGTTGTGGGGGGTTTTTTCCTCTTTTCTTCTCACTTTTCTGATTGTCTCTGCTGCTCTTCAGCTTCTTCTTCATGTGTGCTTTCTCATCTCGAGAACCATAAAAGCTCTTCTCCGATTCAGTTTGCTCATCATCAGATTCCCTTTGCCATCTCTTCTTATTTTTTGGAACTTCCAGTGATGATTTACCAGAATCCTTTTGCAACGCCCTTCTAAGTGCCATCATCTTGATTCTCACCTCACAAATCTTCTTTGGGTCTTTCAAAATTAGAAGAAGTTTGTGCACCAACACAATCAATGCCACCATCCCAGTCAAAAGTGGTATCTTTGTCTTACCAGAGACTGCTTCCAATGGATAAGCTCTGAACTTCACTGGTACAATCTTCTCTGTAATTGTTTCACTATCATGCTCTCTGGAGAATGCCACTCTGATTACTGCACCTCCCTGTTTGCTTTCAGGTCCTTTCTTGTCATTTACAGTATTCTTTCTTTGCACTTTTCTTTTATTTGACTTCAACAACACAGTCTTAACGTCCCTATCTGTGGGATGGTCTTTAAACAAAAGGTCATCTAGATCAACCTCAAGATGGGCAAAGTGAACAACTCCATGGTGCAGAAACACATAGATAACATGATTGAACAACACTTCGGATGACCCACTCAAATAACGTAGACCTTGTTGCAGAATCTTCAAAAATGTGGTGTGTTCAACTATTTCTGCAATCGACCATCCCTTTTTCACATCAAATTTAACTTTTTCAATGATCTCATTGGCTAATTGAACTCCAAAGCCAGGCTTGGACGTATCAAATATCTCTTTTTTAACTTCGATTGGAAAAGCTGTGATTTTCATAAGTAAGAGGTCTGGATGTGCAGGTAGATGTGTTGGAGTCGTAGAAGGAATATCCTTCAGGACATCGGACCTGAAGACTCTTTCTGAACCCATCACAGAAGTGACAAACTTCCCATCTGGTTTGAGACCAAGAACACCTGATAGTGCATCAATGAAGTTGCTCTCAACATTCGAAATAACAGTGGAGTTTAATCTCAAAACCTGTTTCATTCTTTCATCATACCCAATGTCAGCCTCAGTGTCTAAATAGATAAAGAGGACTCTACACCAGAACTCCAAGATTGGGAAATAAACACTCTTCGCGTCTCCTTCCACTGGTCCTTCAGACTTAGTGCTATGTGCTGTATTGGACCTTGGTGCAAACAAGTGGTTAACAAAGTGAAGCAGCCTGTCATGGATAGGAGTCACAATCTTATCTAGGACATTCTGACAAAGTGCAGCTTCCGTTATAGCGGCAGATTTAGGATGTGCACCAGCTTCAGGAAGATAGCAGACGATACCATCAACTATAGTCACATAACGCTTTAGCAAATCTGCAAAGACAGCAAAGTCGTTTTCTGCTGTTGCCTCTCTTTTCTTCTTTGATATGTTAGCCTTCCGAAATTGGGGAAGTGCTTCGTAATAATTCGTTCTGTATCTTTTGCTCACAGAACCAGAACTCACATACGGAGAACCTGAAGGCGCTCCTTTATTTTTGGTACTGCTGTCCTCCTCTCCTACAAGTCCAGAGCCTTTGTCTGATCTCTCTCCTGGTGGGGGGTAGGAATATGCGACACTCAAAGTAAGAGGGAAAATCAGTAGGTTTCTCACTTTGTCCCTATGCTCGGGAGATATCATTGTGTGGAGAAATCTGTTGAAGTACTGGGGTTCTGAACCTAATTTCTGGGCTGCTTTTTTAATGAATGATGAAAGATCACGCTGAAGATCTGAAGTGGTATCACTTATCATTTTCAGGTATTCTGAACGATTGGAGTGGAGACTCTCCAGTGCCTGAGTGGTTTCAGGGGTTGGCGGCTGTTGTGGTGACAGATAAGCATTAGTCAAAACGTTGAGGTAATTGAAGTATTCAGTATCTAATAAATCATCGTTAATGGTAGTGTTAAGATGGCAAGGAGGGCCGTAGGAAGCCATTCAACTGTTTGGTTAGGATTAGTGATGGGAAGTTATAACTTCTTGCCGCCAATTGAGAATTGATTTCATTCCACTTTTAAACTGCTCATTACCCTACTTACATATAAAGTCCATTGATTTCTAAGAATATTTATTATACCTACGTACATTCGCGACGTTCTAAGAATTTCCTTAACAATGCATCGATTTTCTAAGTAAGTGTGGAGTCGAATCAAGCTGCAAGCTCCACTGGTGGACGGTGGTGGCTTACCTTTGGTTAGACCTGGGTTATACTCAGGATATGGATACTGGGCCTCAATTTTATTGGTATCCAGATGGATACTGAGATTTTGGGATACTGGATATTGGATACTGCGTAGCAGTAGAACCCAGGTCTACCTCAGAGGCTAGAGCACCGAGGATTTAGAGGGATAAGGTCTCCTTTTATCTTTTTCGGTGGTGTTTCCAAAGGACCAAAAGAGTTAATTCATCGGTGACTTAGGGAGTTAATTCAAGGTGAGAAAGGAAAACCCAGTGGCCTCCTGCCATGTCTTTGTTCTCACTGTAACCGGGCAGCTCATCTTGTGGGCCTGCGTTATACATGCTTCGTGTGGGTTGGATAGTTGCACTTCCTGAGATTTATCGTCTTCCAGCAAGATCACTGGAACTTCTTCATACTCCAAACTTGGAGACTTGGCGTGAAGACATATGCAACTCCTGCTCGCAGGGACATTTGGAGCTGGCGCTATTAATGAAAATTAATTGTTAGTTTGTAGTTTGCATCTCAGCTAATTTCCGGTTAACGAATCTCGATATCATATATATCCAAGCTAGTAGGTGGTTAAAACCACGAAATTCTATGACCGGAATATTCAATTTAATGGAGGCTCACAATTGATCCTTCAGGTTGAAATTTGGTGATGTATCTTTTGGAGTGACTGACTCACAGCTGGCGTTAAAGCATTGAAGTTTTAGATCCGTCATCAAAAGCACCTTTCTGTTCAAATTTCGTAACTATTTTCCCAAATTATCCTGCAGTATACCTTGTAGTTCACTTTTCATATTTGGGCACTTTTCCCCATAATTTAAGGAGTTCTAGGGGGATTCATATTCAATCTATACCAGTTGCACTTTGAGGCACTAACCTCCGTTTACTTCACAAACTCATTGTATGTTGTAAGCCACAAGAGAGTTAGCATAGAACATCTCATCCTCGTCCAAACCCAACTTCTCACAGACTGCTTTTGCGGTCAAAGCCCATTTTCTCAATGCATTAACTTCTTCAGCTCCAGCATCTGTCTTGAACTTCATGGTTGATACTGGCCAGTCGCTACCCCAAATCAATCTCTCCTGTCCAAATACTTCAACAAACACCTTCACCCAAGGAAGAACCTCATTAACAACGTCCCGGACGTCACTATGTGCTTTGGCTTCAGTCAACTCAGAGAATCCACCACTCAATTTGATAAAATACTCGTTGTTACCTCTATCGCTAATCTCCTTCCACTGTTGTTTAAAGTGTGCCAACTCCGAGTCATTGTATGAAAAATTGGGCTTGCAAAGATGGTTGACAATGACAGTCAGACCTTTGACTTGGGAGTCCACTGCATTCCACTCTTTCAGTTGATTGGTTCCACGTGAGTGTATGTCAATGCCAAGGTCAAAAACGTAGTGGTTCTCTGAAAGCCAATTCAATCCCTCGATAAAACCAGATTGAAGCATGGTCTTATCTGATTGCTCTTGAAGAAGGTACCTAAAACCTTTTACCAAGTTCCAATTACTCTTCACAGAGGTTGCATCTTTCATTTTGGTAACAAATTTCGCTAGTCCTTCAACACCTGAAGGAACAGGGGCCCAAGGAACAATCCCCTTGATGAAACCACTTCCTGAGGCATCTCCTTCGCCATTGAGTTGACAATGATTCACAGTTCTCTCAACAAAAAGATACTCTTCAATGGGCCCTCCCCATCCTTGTTCATCCAGGGAGCTCTTGACGTCAGTCTCAAGGAAGACAACACCATCCACTTGAAAATCTGGGGAAGAACAGGCCAATTGGTACTCATCAAGTCTATGGTTGGCATGGAGAATTCCATCCGGGGTCATCCACCGCAACTTGTTCAGATGAGGCTCTGCAAACAAGTGAATGTGGGAATCGATCACTCTCTGTGGCATTTGATGTCTACTAAACACAGCTGGTTTACTCCGAACATAAGAGATTATTGAAGAGTTTGAAAAAGGCCAAGTTCTGCCGCGAAAACAACATCCCGATTTGGCTTTGTCGCAGAAACAAAAGACCGAGGGAAAAAAAAAAAGGGTGATTCTGCCAACAAGCTCCATAAAAGCAGAAGGGATTTCCCCTTATGAAACCCTCATAAAAAGAGAAAGATCAAAAGAAGCAATGCAACTTCTTAAGGGTAAAGTCTGCTCTGTCACAGGTGCAGCTACAGGTATTGGCCGTGCAATTGCTGTTGAATTCTACAAACAAGGTGCCTCTGTGTCAATCAATTACCTTGACTTCCAAACAGCAGAGATCCAGTCACTTCGTGAGGAGATACCAACACTTGTTGCTGTTTCTGGTGACATTTCTGATCCAGCCACTGCCAAAAAGCTCGTTCAAGAGACTGTCAAAGCATTTGGTAAGTTAGATGTGTTCGTTTCTAATGCGGGCATCTGCCAGTTTGCTGAGTTCCTGGACTTGGAGCCAGAGTTGTTGAAGAAGACAGTTGATATCAACTTGAACGGTGCTTTCTTTGCTACGCAGGCTGCTGCTAGACAGATGAGAGATCAGGGCACTGGTGGGTCCATTATCGGTATCTCCTCTATAAGTGCACTTGCTGGTGGTGGGTTCCAGACACACTACACTCCTACAAAGGCTGGTATCTTGTCCTTGATTCAATCTGAGGCCGTCGCACTAGGCAAGTACGGGATCAGATGCAATGCACTGCTTCCAGGTACGATAAAAACCCAGCTCAATGAAGCTGACTTGGCTGTGGAAGAAAAGAAGACCTACATGGAGGGTCGAATTCCACTGGGAAGACTCGGTGAGACTAAGGATTTGGCTGGGCCAGCTGTGTTTTTGGCAAGTGATGAGTTGAGTGGCTATGTTACTGGTGCACAACTTCTGGTTGATGGTGGTGCTTTTGTGAACTTTCAATAGACATTGCCCTCATGAACTATTTGAGTTAGTAGTTCCTTTTTTACAACCTGCAGGAGAAATCCTGGCACAACGAGCCATTGTCCAAGATCCGCTCCTCCATAGTGCAGGTGATCATGCATACCCTCAAATCTCCGGTTTGTCTTTGTCTCTTGCATCTGGGTTCTGGAATCCAGGACAAAATGTGGGGTGTTTTAGAGATGACTATTTCACCGGAAGATAAAAACTCCGGAGAGAGAATCTCCTAGTGGGCCATTATTCACCCGGTCTGGATGTCCCACCGATGACTTCCTGGGTACATAATTCAGATGCTGTATAAAGTGATTGAAATTTCCTTGAATGGAATTGCAAATAATTTTGTTTGAATAATCCCCATCAAACAGTTCAACTACAATGACGGTTTCAGAGTTCCCAAGAATCAAGAAGGTTCGTACTTACCTCCTTCCAGGGAAGGGTATTGGCGGTGACTACCACGATGTCGCCAAGGGCCACTGGTTGGTCGACTCTGACATCTCCAACCCAATGTCCAAGTTCCCAGAGTACCGTAAATCCAGAACGTCTTGGGGTATCAACGTTTTGGGTTCCTTCTGTGTTGAAATTGAGGCTACTGATGGTACCAAGGGTTTTGCCACTGGATTCGGTGGTCCAATTGCCTGCTGGATTGTGCATAACCACTTCAACAGATTCTTGGAAGGTGAAGACCCTCGTGACTTGAACCTCATCTGGGATAAGTTGTTCCGTGCCTCCATGTTCTACGGCCGTAAAGGTGTCACTATCGCCGTCATCTCTGTCGTTGATTTGGCTCTATGGGATCTGCTTGGTAAGATCAGAAATGAACCAGTCTACAAGCTCATTGGTGGTGCCACGCGTGAAAGATTGAATTTCTACTGCACTGGTTCCCGTCCTGATGCTGCCAAGAAGATGGGTTTCTGGGGTGGTAAGGTCGCCCTCCCATTCGGTCCAGATGAAGGCCATGAGAGTTTGAGAAAGAATGTCGAGTTCCTCACGAAACACAGAAACACTGTTGGTCCAGACTTCCCAATCATGGTTGACTGTTACATGTCCTTGAACGTTCCATACACTATTGACCTTGTCTCTGCAACCAAGCACTTAAACATCAACTGGTGGGAAGAAGTTTTGCATCCAGATGACTTTGATGGTTTTGCTCAATTGAAGAGAGCCCACCCAGATATGAAATTCACCACTGGTGAGCATGAGTACACCAAGTACGGTTTCAGAAAGTTGATTGAGGGTAGAAACATTGACATCTTGCAACCAGATGTCATGTGGGTTGGTGGTTTGACTGAGTGTCTGAAAGTTGCTGCCCAAGCTGCTGCTTATGACATCCCAGTTGTTCCTCACGCCTCTGGTCCATACTCTTACCACTTTGTTGTGTCCCAGCAAAACACCCCATTCCAGGAGTACCTGGCCAACTCACCAGACTCCACTGCTGTTCTACCTGTCTTCGGTGGTCTGTTCATCGATGAGCCGATTCCATACAAGGGTTACCTAGATGTGAAGGTGTTGGATAAGCCCGGTTTTGGTTTGACATTGAACCCACAGGTTGAGTTGCTGGACGCTGAATTCATCTTGAACCCTTCACCACAGAAGAGTTTGACCTTGGAGAAAGGTAACAGCAATGGTAAGGAACAGGGAGAGTAAATTATTTTATCTATAGTTTGCAATGATATATTTGGCTTTGGAAAAGTGTAGTACGTTCGTGGGTTGTGTTTGTCCCAAGTCCACGCAACCATAGACTCTTTTCTTGACTGTGTTTTGTTGGTGCAATCCAGATGGGGGAATCCTTCAGGTTAGGCAGCCCCCACGTTTCGCGAAAAACGGTACAATTCGTCCGGACCAATCAAATCAGGTCGTTTAGTGGCGCACATGGAAAAAGAAAAGGAAACGCGTTTTTCCCAAAAATTTTCAAAGAAAAGTAGTTTCAACCGTTGAAACACACTTCAGATCCAACTCAATATTCTGTAATGTCCCTCCCACAATACACCATCTCTGACTACTCCAAGTTTGCCCTTGCCGGTGCTATCGGCTGTGGTGTTACTCACGGTGCCATGACCCCAATCGATGTCGTCAAGACCAGAATTCAATTGGACCCAGTGACCTACAACAAGGGTACTATTGGTTCTTTCAAGCAGGTCATCTCCTCTGAGGGTGCTGGTGCTTTGTTGACCGGTCTAGGTCCAACTGTTGCTGGTTACTCCTTGCAAGGTGCCTTCAAGTTCGGTGGTTACGAGCTTTTCAAGAAGACCTTCATTGATTTCCTGGGTGTTGACACTGCTAAGCAATACAAGAACTCCATCTACATTGGTTCTGCTGCCATTGCTGAGTTCTTTGCAGACATTGCTTTGTGTCCATTGGAGGCTACCAGAATTAGATTGGTCTCTCAACCATCTTTCGCCAACGGTTTGATTGGTGGTTTCTCCAGAATCTTGAAGGAGGAAGGTGTCGGTTCTTTCTACAACGGTTTCACCCCAATCTTGTTCAAGCAAATTCCATACAACATTGCTAAGTTCTTGGTTTACGAGAGAGCTGCTGAATTGTACTACGGTTTTATCCCAACTCCAAAGTCTGAATTGTCTTCTGCCGTCAACACCCTTGTTACCTTGTCTGCTGGTTTGACCGCTGGTTTCGCTGCTGCCATCATTTCTCAACCAGCTGATACTTTGTTGTCGAAGGTTAACAAGACCAAGAAGGCTCCAGGTCAATCCACTTTGGGTTTGTTGGCCTCTTTGGCCAAGCAATTGGGTGTTGTTGGTTCATTTGCTGGTTTGCCAACCAGATTGGTTATGGTTGGTACCTTGACCTCCTTGCAGTTTACCATCTACGGTTCTTTGAAGCCAGCTTTGAACTGTCCACCATCTGTTGAGATCTAAAGTTTGTTACAAGCTAGATGAATAGATGAATGATTAGATAACATTATGATTACGTTTGTATATACTTGCTATTTGATATAGTTTAATTGTTTAAATTATAGATTTATACAACATAATGTTGTAGTTGATGAAGATCAATGTGTACATCTTTGACGGGAAAGGTTCACCATGTAATCATGCATTTGCGATACCTCTACCCAGTGGTCTCTTGTCTGGTACAGTCTACAGTCCTCAAAACTGGAGAAGTATTGAGCATAGAGTATGCGGATACACACAGTGACACAGACCAAGCGCATGATACTGGTAACTTGTTCCTTGTTTGTCGTTACCTGGTGCTACGAAGCACCCCTGCTTGAAGACAGTTGTGCTGAATTTCGGGCATTTTATGTGTCTTCCTACAAAGAATTCTCAAGTCAATGGTATCAACTATCTCTTACAGATTCTTTTCAATCTCAGCAAGTTTTTGAATATCAGCGTTGTACTTGCTCCAGGTAGAATCGTCAACGAAGTTGTTCAATGGAGGTCTACCACTGACATCTTTACTCCCATACCCATAAAACTGATACACAGCACGCTTGACACCAACCAAATTCAAGTCAAAGATCATCTTGTTCCCCTTTGTTACAAGGTATTGCAGTTCAATAGCTTCTTCGAAACTACCTTCTTTGTACAAATTGAACAGTCTGACCATGGTCTTTGGGAAGATACCTGACATACCATCTATGGCACCAAAGGCACCAACAGCCAACGAAGGAATCAAGATCTGGCCCAATCCAGTGAAAGGTTTGAAGTTGTTGACAATATTTTGCTTCCTTGGTCCAGTTAAGAGAATGTATCTGTCCAACTGGAAGTGAGTCAACTTTGTACCAACGATCTTTGGGTGCTTTGCCAACTTTTCAAAAGTCTCAGCGTTGATCTCAGTGCCATTGGAAACACCAGGGTAGTGGTAGATGATGATTGGGAGAACAGACTGGTCTGCAACTAGTCTGAAGTAGTCAACGATACCCTTTTGGTGGGTGAGGTTGTTTCCAAAATACCCAGGCGTCAGTAAAATAGCAAAGTCACCACCATTTTCCTTGATCAAAGCGATTTCTTCGACTGTGTCCACTGGGTTGGTGTACGGCAAGCCAGAAATCAATTTGAAGTTCTTATCAGGAATGGCCTCACGGATAGTAGATAGAAGTTTCATTCTCTCTGCTCTGGTCAAGTGGATAGACTCACCCATAGAACCGGCGATAACGAGCCCGCAAATTCCATTCTCGTACAAGTTCTTAGCCTGCTTGATCTGAGAGTCCAAGTCTAGATCATAACTGACACCTTTGAAGTAGGTTGGCACAGGAGAGTAGATTCCGTCTGGGATAGTAGTTTCGTTTGTCATTCTTGATAAGGATTTGCTCCTCCAAAAGCATGTCTGCCGTCTCTGGGGTATAAGACAACCTTTTTAAGCATCCACATCCACACCGCGAAGTTTCACCGGGAGAACAATAACCCAGGCGGGAGATTGGCCTCCACCAGAAGCTCGGATGTGAAGGGTTTCATATAGCAGTTTCTTCAAAGCGAAAGAGATCCCGGATTATTGTTAAGCCATCGGTGGATCAAAATCTCATATGCATTCCCCCTTGTTCCGGAGTTCGTATTGTCAGGTCACAGGCGTGGGTATATGATTCACCACATTGACAAGTTTCTCTAGATTCAGTGTCTGTCGATCTACTGTATGAGACCCCCCACATACTCGAGACTCACTTTTGTGCTTATGTGTGCTGGTGCTGGTGACGGAATTCTACTGTCAACAAGTTACAAGTTGCCTAACAACAAGAAAAGTGTGTAATATCATCAAAACTACAAGTTCGAGTCAAAAACGATGACAGGATCCCATGGAGGAGAGACAAATCTTTGAGGACCACCTTGTTTGTCAACAATCTTATTCAATTCTTCGCCATCCTCGTCACTCAAATCGACAATCTCCAAATTGGAGCAGATTCTCTCCGGCTTAATACTCTTGACCAGCACAACAATATCTCTCCAAATAGCCCAGGAAACCAGAATCGTAGCAGTTGGGACACCATACTTCTCTGCGATTGTCTTGATCTTGACATCTTTTAACAAGGGAGCATCGGAGGAACCCAGTGGAGAGTAAGCCTCAACAACAATACCATGGCTTTTGGCAAACTCAACCAGCTGATGCTGCGGCAAGTATGGGTGCAACTCAACTTGTAGAGCAACTGGGGGCTCTTTCAAATTTTGCTGGAATAACTCTTGCAATTTCGAGATCGTAAGATTGGACACACCCAGAGCCCTAGTGTAACCTTTTTCAACCAATGGTTCCATCAGCTTGTAGGTTTTGGTAAATGGCCAATCATAGATGATATCTCTGAGACCATCTGGTCTAGTTGGAATCGCAGGGTGATTACCCTTCGGGTTCAAAGCTAACGGCCAGTGCAACAAGTAGAGATCAATGTAGTCTAATCCCAACTTCTTTAGAGACAATTTGATCGCACTCTCAGGATCGTGGTGATCAGTGGACCACAACTTGGTGGTGATGAACAGCTCATCTCTGGATATCCCTGAGTCCTTGATAGCTCTACCAATTGGTTCCTCGTTACCATAACCGGCAGCAGTATCGATATGTCTGTACCCAACCTTCAATGCGTGCAAAACAGACTGGTACACCTCTTCGTCAGTGGCCTTCCAGGTACCCAACCCCAGTGCTGGGATGGTCTTTCCATGAAGAAGTTTGTAAGTTTTGGTAGAGACGTGAGTTCTGGTCATTGGGCAATGTATTGAAGCTCTGGCTGTTCTGCACAACAGCTCACCACACCATTTGGACGGCTGTATGGTTAAATACCAAGTCTTCACTTTAAAGGGCACGGTGGATCAACTGTCCGTAACGGCATCACAACACTCAGCCCCACGGCTCTTCTCAGAATTTCGTTGAGTTCATCTCTATCCATTAACCCGAATACTGGCACAGAAGACTGCTGTAATGAATTTCGCAAGTGCTGTCACTCCGGCTTATCTTTCATTGTCATTCTTCTGTTGTGTAGTTTTTTGCCCGCGTTTCTTTGCGAGGGGAAATCTGTAACACCCCAGAACCCTGGAACCATCTCGAAACCCAATGATGTTCCTTTTGGAGACCAATCCGGGACATTGATTCTTCTTTTCATCTCACACTTACTGACCCAACACTCATCGTTCACAGCTCGAACGTATTTAGCTTGTTTTTTTCCCAGTGTCATTCATTAAGTTATCACTTCACATCATAGCAAACAATGCCAGCACAGCTATACGACATCAACACCAGAGATCTCGACGACCTCATCAACAGACTCATCACTAACCTCGTGAACATCAGAGATGAGACTGGCCAGTTTCTCATGACGATCCCTGATGGCCGTGTCATTGACACCAAAGGTTGGATCACTGGTTGGGAATGGACTCATGGAATCGGTCTCTATGGAATGTGGCACTACTTTGAGCAGAGCGGTAATACCAAGGTTCTCGAAAACATAAAGGAATGGTTCGAAGCTCAGATCTTTGGTCCGGATGGCTCCACTTCGAAGAACATCAACACAATGGCTGTCTTCTTGACATTGGGACTATTGTACGAGAAGTATCGCGATGAACGTTATAAGCCATACTTGGACGCATGGGCTGAATGGGCCATGTATGATCTACCAAAGACCAAATGTGGCGGGTTCCAACACGCCACTTACCTGACTGAAAACTACGAGCAAATGTGGGATGACACATTGATGATGACTGTCGTTCCCCTAGCTAAGATCGGGTTGATCCTGAATAGGCCACACTACATCGAGGAGGCAAAGAAGCAGTTGTTGTTGCATGTCAAGTATTTGGCAGATGCCAACACTGGATTATGGTTCCATGGTTACACATTTGATGGTGACCATAACTTTGCGAATGCCCTATGGGCCAGAGGTAACTCCTGGATCACTATTGTCATTCCTGAGTTCATTGAGTTGTTGAACTTGCAACCAGGTGACTTCCTCAGGGACTTCCTTGTTGAAACATTGGACCGCCAAGTGGCTAAGCTTGTTGAACTTCAGGAACCAGAATCTGGCCTATGGCATACCCTCCTTGATGATGAGTCTTCCTACCTGGAGTCTTCAGCTACTGCTGGTTTTGCCTATGGTATCTTGAAAGGCGTCAGAAAAAGATTAATTGACCCAAAGTACAAACCATGTGCAATCAAGGCTATAAAAGGTGTTATTTCATACATTGACGATAAGGGTGAGTTGTTGAACACTTCTTTTGGCACTGGTATGGGTGATACTTTACAGTTTTACAAGGATATCCCATTGACATCGATGCCATTTGGCCAAGCAATGGCTATCATGGCTTTAGTTGAGTATTCTAAGTTGTATTTATAGCTTCAATCTATAGTAATTATTGAGACTTTCGTAAGAACGTATCGCAGTTAGCGTTTCTTTTGATCTAAGTTGTATTTATAGCTTCAATCTATAGTAATTATTGAGACTTTCGTAAGAACGTATCGCAGTTAGCGTTTCTTTTGATCAAACAGGTCCTTGGAGGATTTTGCATTCAACGATTTCTTGAAATCATGAACCAACAACAAGGAAGAAGAGAATTGTGGATCTACAGACATGTATCAAACCTGTGATTTTTCTGATTCAGTTTATTCAAATCATAGAAGTATTCAGTAGACATAACGGAAGTTCACATTTTGAACATCTGTCAAATCAGCAAAAGCATTCTTCAACTCCACATCCTCCTCAGCCTCACCATTCTCAATCAAACACTCCTTTCTCTTGTTTTCCTTAAGTAACCAGAATCTTAGGAACAATAGCAAGAGAATCAAAGCACCATAACAACCCAAGTGGGTACCAAATGCAGTCAAGTATCTTGGAGCCTCTTTAGCACGGAAGACTTGAGGACCAACAATGTTACCTGTGGCCCAGCCAAGGAAGTTGGCAGTTGTAACAATGGACTTCTTAGACTGACCAGCAATGTTACGTGACAACATGGATAAACCCAAGTTAGCGACACCCCAGAAGGACAAAGTCAAATAGTAACAGAACAGCAAAACACCAGTTCTCAATCTGTAATCGTATGATCCCTTTGGATATTGCTGGTAAGTTAACGTCATCAAGACAATGGTTCCGATAATAGATGGAATAACATAACAAATCATGAGAAAGATGTTCTGGTTGAATCTCTTTGACAACCAAGCAGATGACAACAACAAAAGAATCAAGTAAGCACCAAGAACCATTGCCAACAGCTGGGTTTGCAAAATGGAGAAACCAAATCCAGAGATGATGATATTCGCAAAAGCACCAAGACCAGAAGTTGGCAAAGCAGTCAAGAATTGGATGAAGAAATAACATAGAGTCTGGGGGTCTTTAAAGGCCTCAACAATGTGAACCCACTTGATCTTCTTGTTCTGCAAACCAGTTTGGTTAGAGCGAACCCTCTCGATCATCAACTTTCTGTCCTCTTCGCTGAAGCACTTAGCAGTCATTGGAGAGTCAGGAGTCCAGATGAAGATAAAGCATCCCCAGACAACAGTGATACAAGCATAGGTCAAGAACAAGATTTGCCAGTTCTTCAAAGCGGCACCATGGATCAAAGTGAAACAGTAAGAGAGCAAACCACCAACTATCTGTTGACCACCATTCATCATGTACCACAGGGAAACAATAAATGCTTGTTCTTCTCTTTTGTACCACATCGAAGACATCACAATGAACACAGGTTGACAGACACATTCAAAGGCACCTAACAAAGTTCTCACAGTAACCAAAATGGCAAAGTTCTTACCCAAAGCATGGCAACCAAGAACGATACCCCAGAGGACAACGTTCACAACCAAGAACTTGACCACAGGAAGTTTCTGGGCCAATAGATTAACTGGTAACTCACAGACAAGAATAGCCATATAAGTACATGTTGTCAACCAGGCATACTGTTGGCCCACTAAGTTGGCATCCTCTCTGATACCCATAATGGAAGAAAAAGCTAAAGTACCCTTGTCCAAGGCTTGCAAGAAGTAGGTACCAATCATGCAGGGCAAAACTCTCTTATGGATCATCAGTCTGAGTCTTTTGTTGGTTTCTTCGTCAATCTCCACAGCTCCAGAGTCACCAACGTATTCCAATATCAAATCATCGATCTGTGCCTTTGGCACAGTTTCATTCATTGGCAGCTTAGAATCATTGGAGTCATTAATGTCTTCGACATAAGCGATACTCTCCTTGTTATCTGATGAACTTCTCATTGTAGATATGGATAAAGATGCTGAGATCATAGTAGCTGGAGCAAGAATCACCTTGGCTGATATTTATACACCTGTGAGCCCTCTGGGGAACAATCTTTGGAATGGCTAACGATCGGGGTGATGTGACTGCTGGCATTAGTTCTTCAACTTACCCCGATTTCTGGGGTTTCGGATAATTGTCGCTATGAACCCGTGACACCTTTCATTACAGCGAGAAAAAAAATCAAGTCGGTCTATCATTGTCCCTGTCCATCGTTGCTGCCCCACGTCAAGTCCGATTCCTGAAGTCTGCGAGTATGCCACTTTGACCGTTTTCTCTTACCCCGGAGACTTGTCCTTTCAATGAGTTTACAGCTATTGCCGCAGGGTCCTTCCCGGGCCAGTAGCTGGAAATTTTCGCTGAATTCCAAGTGGTGCGGAGAAGTTAATTCCTGGAATGCTGCTGGATCTTTCCACCGTGTGATGAGTGTGTCAAACGGTGCATCAAAGCCCCTTTTCTTTGCTGGGTGTTTGTTGTTCCCGTTTTCGTGGGTTTCTTGATTAAGCCACCCACACTATGCACACATCTTCCCCAGAATTTAAGCGACAGTGTGACGAGCCACTATTTAAAACCTTCTACCCCTGCTATGCGCTTTGTGATCCTTTCAACAAACACACAACTTTGTTTTCAATGACTCACCCATCTGACAAAATCCTCACATTCAATAACGGCGAAACCATCCCTGCTTTGGGTCTGGGTACCTGGCAATCTGCCCCTGATGAGGTCTACGATGCAGTCCTTTTTGCCATCAATAACGGTTATAGACACATTGACACTGCTGCTCTTTACAAAAACGAGGAAGCTGTGGGAAAGGCAATCAAGGATTCTGGTATCCCAAGAGAAGAGCTCTTTGTCACCACAAAGCTCTGGTCCTCAGGCCACACTGATCCAGCCAAACATCTAAAGGTCTCTTTGGACAAATTGGGTCTTGATTACGTCGATTTGTACTTGATTCATTGGCCTGTCGCTTTGAATCCAAATGGTAATGATCCAAACATTCCAACATTAGCAAGTGGTTACCGTGATATTATCTTTAAAGGTTGGGACCTCCCTGACACTTGGGAACAACTTGAGAAACTGGTGGAAGCTGGTAAGACGAAGTCTATTGGTGTATCAAACTTTACCATCACCAACTTGAAGAAGATTTTAGACTCTCCGAAGACGACTATCGTTCCTGCAGTCAATCAGATTGAGTTGCATCCATTCTTGCCTCAACATAAGTTGTTGAAGTTTTGCAAAGAGCATGGTATCCTATTGCAGGCCTACTCTCCCTTGGGCTCCACGGACTCTCCAGTTTTGAAGAATGAAACTGTCCAATCCCTTGCCGCTAAGTATGGTGTCTCACCTGCCACCATCTTGATCTCTTGGGCCTTGTGGAGAGACACAGTCGTACTTCCAAAGTCTGTTACTGCAGAGAGAATTGTTGAAAACTTCCAAGTGATCAACATGAAGGATGAAGACGGTAAAGCATTGAACCGGGTTGCGGAGAAGAGAGGAGGTCCAGAGAGATTGATCACTCAGAACTGGCACCCGGTTGTCGTGTTTGATGCTGATGAATAAGAATTGTTCTTGAAGTAACTCTCTCCCCTGTTGTAGTCTTGGGTGATGTGGGCCAAGCCAAAATCCTTTGCAATATCTGCTTTTATTCTATCGTAACCAACTATGATCACAAATCCGAGCTTGTGCATAACATGTATTGTATTGTTCGTGTTCCCTAATCCTGTTTTGTCGGTGGGATTCGAAGGAGACCGTTCACCTTTCACCTTTGGGTCTTGAATATTCGATGACCAACGCCTACAGGCCAGACAGTCCTACACGCAACGAGAAGAGTTCTCTCAAATATCAGTAGGCTCATAATGCAATGAACAAACATATCCTTTTTTGGCGCTTCGGTCAAGTTCTTCTCGCCAAAAAGACCTCAAAAGTTTGAAAAAAGTGGATCAACTGATACACCTCGTTTCCAGTCAAGAGTTCAATTATAGTCTATAGACTTATAGAAATTGAATCTTCTAATGGTGCTAATTCAACGATGTATCATGCTATCTGAAATACTCTCATAATCGCTCCTAAAAGAGTATAAATTGGGCTTTAATAATTAATTAAATATATATATTACTAACTAAATCTTGGCTCTTTCTAGAGAGAGGGTCTCATGGTTTTAATTTCAATATTTAATTTGAAAAGAAAGGAGGTTTTGATATTACCGACGGATATGCCGACAATAAACCCACATCGATAATAAACGGCGTGAAATAATGACAGTGAGCAACTAGGTTGACTAAGGGAAACAGGTATACACTATACAGCCCTAGACCTGGTTTTAAGGTGATGGTGGATTCATTATGGAGGAAATCAGACTCCGGATTTGAACGTAACCACGGCAACCAGTCGGCCTTTATCTCTCTCTCTGTCTTAATGCTACATTACTTCGTGACACTTCAATATAAGATAAATAAGATAAATAGTGTGGGCACGACTTACATTGTAGGTTGCCTATAATTTTAAAGTTGGTTTAATGATTCGTAGGGTTGTAAGTAAGAGACTTTCACTGAACACAGGGAGATAACACCAAGTGACCATCCTTCAAAGAAGCACAGGTGAAAACCCAAGAGAAAAAGAGATTCCTTAAACAATCTTAAAAAAGGACAAGTTCCACCAAATAGGAACAGACAAAGAGACGAGTTGAAATCAAACCGGTAGAGATGTAAAACTAACAAATGAAAATGCCAAACCAACCCAACGACACATTCAGAAGACCACCCTTGATTGCAGAGACTTTCAATACAGTCAAATATGTTATTTGCCATCTTGAGAGTTTGTGACGAAGATAGACGAATCTGGACAACCTAGGAAAACCAGCTTCGAAAGATTTCAATCCCATTATGTAATTTCCGCAAGGCACATCTCTTGGATAGGTCTTCAGAATGTATCTAGGGAGTGTTTAATGAGTTTGGCTCAATAGTGTTTCCAGGGGTTCCTTCCCTTGGGGGTTCGCTTTCTCTGTGATTTAGTGTTGATGTAGTCGCAGCTGAGCCAGCCATCGGCATCAGATTCTACCATGCAGTTTTGATAGCTTGAGTAGACCATGGTAGTGGCCCTTGACCGTAGAAGAAGCTAGTTTCTTTAGAAACCAGCGTATTAGCGCATTGAGAGAAGGCTCAAGAGGGAAATGAGGGTGAGTGGATGGAATAAGAAGGCTGTCTAGCTTGTTAGGTGAACCAAATCGTCTTGGGGCTGACAATGCGTTTGGAAACACTGATGGCTGTATGGTCTCAACCCAGATTTGTTATCCTATAATCCCAGGAGCTGGTCTTGGAAATCCTAGTTAGCCTTTGAACGAGTCCTGGTACGGAGCCGTTGAGTTCATTCATGTTGTTTTAGTTGAAAGGTGGCTGCGTGGCCGCGAATTGGCTTACATAATAATGCTAAAGTCGATTACATACATTCGTGGAATGTTGAATGTGGAGTGTGACACTGGGTCCAAAGGGGTAATAGGGTTTTGCTCTTGGATTGGTATATGAGTCAGGTACGTCGTTTGAATAAATAATTTTAATTTTTGAGTCTTGACACTTGACTCTTGACGATCTGTATCAAAACAAAAAGATAGCTCAAACCTTAACTTTCTACTGAGAGGACTCAGAGGAGAAAGGAAGTGAAACCTTAACATAAACTGGATACCTGATGAAGGAAGACACAGCTGCCTGTTGATGTCCATGGAACAGAGGCTTCTCAAGAAGCATGGCCGCATAGTGAAAGTTTCAATAAGTGCAAATCATCAATGATCGTGGCGAGAACGACAATCTGCTGTAGATTCAATAGCTCATCTTCTATGGATAGTGTTTCAATCACACATATTATTTGTTTCCCTGAACATAATCCCTCTCTTGATTTAACAGAAGCTTGCAATTAGTCATAATTGAAGTCTCAGGCGAAACTACCGGTGATGAATAAAAGTGGATGATCCTGATACCATTGAATAATTACAGCGATGGAATCTGCATTGGCAAAAGGAAGTCACCCGTGATTCTGTGCTAATAGGGGGAGCTGTTGGAGCAGTCGGCTGTATTATAAATCACTTATTCCATGAAACCTCTGCAGCGTTAACTCAATAATATAGTGAAAGTATCTATTAGGATCCAATATTATTAAAAGAGCAAAGAGTAAATCTTTGGAGTGACATAGGGAATGACCATCTAGTTGATCCTTCTGCAACATGAGCTTCACTTTCCACTGACGCAGTAGCTTGGCAAATAGGGACATCACCCGCCAAAACAAACCAGACCTGCAGCTGTGTCAGCTCAAAAAACTCAGCTATGGAATGACTTCGAGTTAGATGCTAGATGGAGATGTGATATGACCAAATATATTTGTAACTAGTAAAGATCCAATGATACACGCGGCACGCCTCTATAAACATAACTTACAGCCACAAGGCGGTGCTGTTTTTGACAGGGTAACATGTCTCTCCCTCAACGCACGGGCGTCCCTCGCTTGTTGAGTTATAGGAGTGTTTGTCCACAGAGGTATGGGTGGGTGCCACAACAACGGTATGGGTCACGGGTGTCCCTAATTAGACCTGGACAATGGCTACTAGCCATGTAGCCATAGCCATGGCTACCATACCGCCAAACCCTTGGTAGCCATACAATAGCCATTAGTAGCCATGATTCTTCCCAAAACGGAAATTTGCCGATTTGGGCAGTGTTTTTTTGGGAGGCGCACCATCAGCTGGACTTGCGATCAATTAATCTTCATGGTGTTACCTAAAATAGTAATGCTGCCAATGGAAATCGAACTGGAGACCTTGTGGATGGCTACATGGCTCAAGGAAGAGAGGGCAGGCTGAGAAACCAGAGATTTTGGTTTCTGCGGGAAGTATCGTCAAGGGGCTGAAGCAATTGAAGTGGATTGACGATTGACCTATATGTTTATGTAAGAAAATTCCTTATAGGCTTTTCATTCATAAGCAAGTAGGGTAATGACCAGCCTAAAAGTGGAATGAAATCAATTCTCAAATGGCGCCAACACGGTATAACTTTCCACAAGTGGTAACGAAACTTCCGAATGGCTTCCTTTGGCAATGGCCTTCCTTCGTTTCTTGACATTAGTTTTAATAGAAATTCATTCAAGGATGAGAATTTCAATCACCTCAATGTTTTGACTAATGCGTATTTGTCGCCACAACAGCCGCCAACCCCTGAAACCACTCAGGCACTAGAGAGTCTCCACTCAAATCGCTCAGAATACTTAAAAATGATCACTGATGCCATTCTTCTACTCCAACTCGATCTCTCCTCATTCATTAACGAAACAGCCCAACAAACAGGCGAAGAAGTTAACCCAGAGCGCCAGTACTTCAACAGATTTCTCCACACAATGATATCTCCCGAGCATAGGGACAAAGTGAGAAACCTACTGATTTTCCCTCTTACTTTGAGTGTCGCATATTCCTACCCCCCACCAGGAGAGAGATCAGACAAAGGCTCTGGACTTGTAGGAGAGGAGGACAGCAGTACCAAAAATAAAGGAGCGCCTTCAGGTTCTCCGTATGTGAGTTCTGGTTCTGTGAGCAAAAGATACAGAACGAATTATTACGAAGCACTTCCCCAATTTCGGAAGGCTAACATATCAAAGAAGAAAAGAGAGGCAACAGCAGAAAACGACTTTGCTGTCTTTGCAGATTTGCTAAAGCGTTATGTGACTATAGTTGATGGTATCGTCTGCTATCTTCCTGAAGCTGGTGCACATCCTAAATCTGCCGCTATAACGGAAGCTGCACTTTGTCAGAATGTCCTAGATAAGATTGTGACTCCTATCCATGACAGGCTGCTTCACTTTGTTAACCACTTGTTTGCACCAAGGTCCAATACAGCACATAGCACTAAGTCTGAAGGACCAGTGGAAGGAGACGCGAAGAGTGTTTATTTCCCAATCTTGGAGTTCTGGTGTAGAGTCCTCTTTATCTATTTAGACACTGAGGCTGACATTGGGTATGATGAAAGAATGAAACAGGTTTTGAGATTAAACTCCACTGTTATTTCGAATGTTGAGAGCAACTTCATTGATGCACTATCAGGTGTTCTTGGTCTCAAACCAGATGGGAAGTTTGTCACTTCTGTGATGGGTTCAGAAAGAGTCTTCAGGTCCGATGTCCTGAAGGATATTCCTTCTACGACTCCAACACATCTACCTGCACATCCAGACCTCTTACTTATGAAAATCACAGCTTTTCCAATCGAAGTTAAAAAAGAGATATTTGATACGTCCAAGCCTGGCTTTGGAGTTCAATTAGCCAATGAGATCATTGAAAAAGTTAAATTTGATGTGAAAAAGGGATGGTCGATTGCAGAAATAGTTGAACACACCACATTTTTGAAGATTCTGCAACAAGGTCTACGTTATTTGAGTGGGTCATCCGAAGTGTTGTTCAATCATGTTATCTATGTGTTTCTGCACCATGGAGTTGTTCACTTTGCCCATCTTGAGGTTGATCTAGATGACCTTTTGTTTAAAGACCATCCCACAGATAGGGACGTTAAGACTGTGTTGTTGAAGTCAAATAAAAGAAAAGTGCAAAGAAAGAATACTGTAAATGACAAGAAAGGACCTGAAAGCAAACAGGGAGGTGCAGTAATCAGAGTGGCATTCTCCAGAGAGCATGATAGTGAAACAATTACAGAGAAGATTGTACCAGTGAAGTTCAGAGCTTATCCATTGGAAGCAGTCTCTGGTAAGACAAAGATACCACTTTTGACTGGGATGGTGGCATTGATTGTGTTGGTGCACAAACTTCTTCTAATTTTGAAAGACCCAAAGAAGATTTGTGAGGTGAGAATCAAGATGATGGCACTTAGAAGGGCGTTGCAAAAGGATTCTGGTAAATCATCACTGGAAGTTCCAAAAAATAAGAAGAGATGGCAAAGGGAATCTGATGATGAGCAAACTGAATCGGAGAAGAGCTTTTATGGTTCTCGAGATGAGAAAGCACACATGAAGAAGAAGCTGAAGAGCAGCAGAGACAATCAGAAAAGTGAGAAGAAAAGAGGAAAAAACCCCCCACAACAGCAGCCAACTGAGGATTATTACTATAAACAAGAAGGGAAGGACATGTATAACCTTACTGGAACGGAAGGTGCTGTTGGAGATACCTCAGCTGAAGATACTACTAGTGGTTCAAGTGATGTGCTTTCCATAAACAGAAATCATGCCATCTCAACAGGTGAGTCATCAGTAAAGGTTGAGAGTACGGTGAAGCACAGAGTGAGTCAATTGAGATCTGATTTCTTTGATAAGTTGACATTGTTCCTTCAAGCGGAAGATGAGGGCCCACTAGATTATGTAACCAATACTGTCACTGTTTACTCAAAGCCACGAATCCACACAACTATGAGAGCCTTGACCCTGGAGAAGAAATTTGGAATCAAGCTCCTTTGTCGAGGTCGCGAGTTTCAAAGAGATCACCAATTGGCCAGTGTTCTATTGATGTCTCAAGGGACCTTACGTGACAGTTTGGCTGGATTGTCTCTTGAGTCTGTGAAGTTGAATGGACCAGATTTGTGGAAGGTGCTGATTGGAGGAGACTCAGAAGGGTGGAAATTTGACCAACTTGCCTTTAAGTATTACAGCCCAGAGACGCTCTATGATGCGTACCTCTTATATGAGGATGATGAGTTCGCCAACTTCTCCGAGTTCACAGATTATGTTTACAAATACTATCACCTGAACGAATGGCAGATCTTGAAGGCCATCGAGAAGCACAATGACACTGTTGGCCGAAACGGTGATTATTCCAAAACGATTGCGATTCCAAAACCTATATTCAGGGGAGACCAGTTGAACGTGGAGCTTGGTCGTTGGGGTGACGGTGATGACATGGGATGCTTTATGGTTTCAGAGGCACTCACGCCTGAATCTGGTGGTTGGAAGAATTCCCTACCACTTGCAGATTCTGTCGTCACAGACGCCTGTAATCAGATCGAAGTTATGATCAAGCAGGTGCGTATCAGACATGATGACTTGAAATTGTCCAATATGATATTCACAAAGGGACGTGTACACTTCATTGACTTTGGTCTAAGCGTGTATATCGGAGACGAGGAGGAGGATGAGTTGGATGAGATGGTGAGAGAAGATCAAGAAACTATTAGAGAGTTGCTACTGTTTAGATAATGGGAATGAGAATGGGAATATTATTGTGTATTTGCT
>JAJMLD010000119.1:13746-24550 GCA_030569515.1 Barnettozyma vustinii | reverse complement strand
CTCTCTCTCTCTCTCTCTCTCTCTCTCTCTCTCTCTCTCTCTCTCTCTCAGCAGATTGATTAACTCTAACTCAACTTATATATATGTATACATACAAATAAGTAGTGGAGATTCTACAATTTCCTTCATAACAAACCAAGTAGTACTATTAAATCAAACATGCAACAAAAACAATCAGAACTCATCAAGAGCCTTGTTTTTCTAGTTCACAGAATCACTTCTGGCACCACCTGTATTCTTCTCAATAGATGGATTCGTACCAGAATTAACAGAGCCAGTCTCGACAACGTAATCCTTGTACTGATCATTTTTGATGAACTTGAAGTCGTTTCTCCAGAAGCCATCCTCACCGACAATCTGGTCAACTTGCAAAGTGTACTTAAAGACTCTTGGGACAACATGAGCCCATAGGACCCAGTAGGCACCACCAAAGGCAAAGATACCCCATGCAATCACACAGTGAATGTAGTATGGCAAACTCTTGTAGACGGACTGACCTTCGTCTGGTGGGACATATGGGGCAACAACCAAGTAAAGATTACTCAATGCAAAAAAGGCAGCAACAGGAATAGTAGCTTTTAGAGGTGGCTTCCATGTGAGCTGGCCTCTCTTGTTTTGAATGTTTAGATAAATCACACCAATGGCAACAAAGAAGTTGACAATATTCAATGGGTAGGAAATCAAGTTGACAACCAAGTTGTAAGCATCACCTTGGTTAGAAGCAACAATGAAAATGACAACGACAAACCAGTGCTCACCAAGACCAACCATTGGAGAGTTGAATGGCTTAGAGGAGGCAAAGAATTTAGAGAATGGCAACACACCTTCTCTACCCAATTGGTTGACAATACGACCTTGGGAGAAAATGACACTCATAACGTTACCAATGGCACTCAAAGCGACAAACACAGAGGCAGCCTTCTTGGCATGTTCACCAAAGGCAATATCAAAGAAGTTGGCCACAAGCAAAGTGGATGAGTTTTCCAAGACATCAGCTGGGACAATGGCAAAGAATGCAAGGTTGACAAATATGTAAAGAGTGGCTAGAGTGAACAAAGCCAATGGACCTGCAATTTTCAAGGTTCTGACTGGGTTTCTAATCTCACCAAGGGCATAATTGGCATTAGAGTAACCAACAAAGGACCAAATGACATTGTAAAGCGCATTCACGACACCATAGGCAGTAGCAGTGTTGGCTGTGGCAAAAGTGTTTTGAAAATTATCAGTCTTCTTCCAACCACCAAGGGCCACCCATCCGGTAATTGTAATGAAGAGAACAATACCTAGCTTGAAGATACCCAAAATGTTTTGAATGTAGGCACCAGTCTTGATGTGAATAGAGTTGACAAGGAATGCAAAAGTAATGACACCCAAACCAACACCCTTCTCAGCCCATTTACTGGACTCATGTCCAGAAGCTTCAATCAAAAGGGTACCAGCAAAGACAGCATTACCAGCAGCCCATGGAAGGGCAAGGGCATAGATACCGTAGACACAAGTTATGAGGAACTTTGGCTTGCTGTAAACGTACTCCAAGTAATTCTTCTCACCACCGTTTCTGTGAATGTTTGATCCAAACTCCATGTACACCAGCAAACCGGAAAAGGCAATGATGATACCGACAAACCAGATAATCATTGAGAGACCAACAGAGTTACCACATAGGACGTAAATGGTGGCTGGAGTGGCAAAGATACCGGTACCCAGCATTCTGTTCACCATCAGACCCGTAGCGGAGACGATACCCAGGTCCTTGTAACCCTTGTCCTCTGGTTTGGCATACTCAATTGAGGAGACATCGTCAGTCTGTTCTTGTGTAGATTGCACCTCAGACTCTCGGCCGATAAAAGGGAATCCCATTGTTGTAATAAATCAGCTATGAATCTGTGAATCTGTGAATCTGTGCTCAGCTTTGACACCACTAATGATGAATCAGAGGATCACATACCTCTTATAAAGCTTCATTGTACACTAGAGTCGCCACAGTGGATTATGCCATACTCACATCAATTTGTTGTCTAATTATGTGCCGCAGAGATTTATTTTTTTTGGACTTCACGGGATTCGGGCGGGGGCTTGTGGCTCTGGACAAGTTTCTTTTTTTTTGACGTAAGAGAATTTTTTAGTTATGTGTCAATGCACTGTGTGTTTTTTTTTGATTGATATAATGGCTTAGTTTGGTTTTGGGGACCAGCCAGGATTGATATATACAGATCTCGATCTGGGGGTTGTACCAGATCCGCGTGTGTACCAGGCTCCTCTTCCATCCGAACAAAGAACCAACTCCCTAGCTCCGAGTGGCTCATTTGTCCAGCCAGGTTCCAACGGCAAACGGCCTAATTTGACTTATGTAAGCAGCCGTCTCACGGCATCTGAAAGAAAGGATTTTCGCGAATCGCTTGCAGCCGTGGGCCCAATTGCCCATTCACAAAGAGCCCTTGGACACGTCCGCGTGGAGGCACGGATCATACACAACGGCAAGTACATGGAAGGAAGCACTCTGTCTATAGACTATACTCCAAAACCACACAAAGCAGTAAGTACTTCAACTATGGCTGCATAAAAAAAATAAAAAAATTAAGAACCACACTTTCCAAGAGAGCAAGCAACACAATCAGGGTCTACGACCATACAAACCACCGAGAAAAAAGAAAAGTCCCGTCTCACTTCATAGGCCAAACCACACCATAGCTCATCACACGTTACACCACCCACCACCGGCTTTTGCAGTCACAATTATTTATGATGCTAATCTATGCATATCCGGTGAGGATGTCCGGCCGGCATCTGACGGGAGTCTGCACACCGCACGTCAAGTTGGGTGAATCACGATTAATCGCGGTCTCTACAGATCTCCAGAGTCCAAAGACCCAACTATGGGATATATAGGGTTCTCAATCTCTACGCAACTTGCAAGGCATCCAATAAGAGATCCACATCTATGTGTGGCCTTGTCGCCACCGTAGTAGAATCAAAGACTATCCACCTCTTACAAACACGGTGGCTCCTGGTGCGGCTAAGGCCACCTCAGACACCACTATTGTGGCTGATCAGCTGCAAGTTGAAACTTGCAACCAATAATATTTCTAAAACAGATTTTGATTAATCGCCTGTTCAGTTCTGTGTGCACGACATCAGCTCTGGTAAAAGCTAATCATCAAAATCACACCAATTAGCAATGCCTCCACGACATTCAGAAACAAATTCCACGCCAGAAGGAATAGAATCTTTGGACTGAAAACTGTCCATATGAACAAATGATATCTCTGCAAGTAACATGTCACAAGGTAAAACACACTCACTATCAAGTAGTACTGCAGGTTCAATAAAAACTTGACCTTCAACTGTTTCGAAAGCTCAGTTCCGCTTAGTTTAAAGCTGTTGAAATTCAATTGGAATGACAATAACACCAGAAATAAAACGCCCCCAAAATTGTTGAGGAAGGTCAACACACCGATCGGCACCATATTGTACTCAGACACACCATTATAAGAGTTACTCAAGTCAATTGTTGCCAAAGAGTTGGTCTGTCCAAAGTTGAAGAACACAGCATTGGACAAAACGATTGTTAAGGCTTGTGCCAATGCAATATTCACCGTTGGATCCTCGCTCTTATGTTTCTCAAACAACTGCACCAAATAATCTTTCATAAAACTCAAAACCAGGAACATTGGGATATTGTTCAATGAGCACTGATACACCAACAGCAACAAAATGATGTCATTCAAATCCTTAATCACATCGGCACGAAGTCTTGGTGCCCTTGCAAAAACCAATCTGACTGCAATACTAGTACCAACGAGGCAGAAATAGGTAGCACTCAAGCTGATGATAAAGGCTTTATCATCAGTAAGAGAATCACTAATGCGATAATTCCATGGGAGGTCCTGTCCATCAATCTCAGCAAAGAGCACTTTGAAACAAATGATGAATGCCACTGAACTGAAATTCAACACCTTCACCACAGGACCAGCATTGCTGCGTAGTCTGAAACAAACATGGAGCACAGTTAGTACAATTAGACCCCACTTCAACAGTGGTCTTGCTGTCAATATCGCATCAAAAGAGGACTCATTGATGAATTTCTGACCCATATTGTTCCAGTTTCTTAAAACACGCATGCCTAGCAAGACAGTAATGACACGCAGATCCCTCAGCCAGACAAAGGAAACCGAAGCAATTACCATGATTATCCACCACCAGATCTGATGTTCTTCCTCAACCAAACTGGAACCAAAAGAGCTGAACCCAAGTGAGAGTGGGATAGAAATGTTGATCAGAATGAGTCTGTAGTCTTTGATGTTGCTGACAATAAGAACAATGCTCACTATAATGCACAAAACGTTGACTGCAATGCCTCCCAGGATCTTTGGGATGTCGTAATTGGTGGCATTTTGAGTAAGATCTGATTGCAATTCACGCAGTTGTTCATAAATATCATTCATATCATCCTTTACAATAATATTTGGTTCAAAGTTCTTGAAATGGTTGAAATTGTCATTAATCACATTTCTCTGTTGTTCTGTAAGCCACAATGGCAGAAGCTCCTTGATGAAGATACCCAAACTATTCATTGGGATAGGCAGGTGTAATAAACTGGCAATTGTGGTGACAAGGTCAATCTGCTGGATCTTGGTGTAATACACAAAGTCTTCATTGTATGGCAAGGGAGAGACTTCGTGTTTTGTCAACGCTTTCAACTTGTCAGAGATGAAAAGAAGAGCAGCAGAAGTCTCACCTTTGGAGGAACCACCATGATTACCGATCTCGTTCATGCCATGATCACCAAGAACGATGAACAGAGTATCCTCATCCAATTTCTCATAGATTTGCTCTATTATTCCATCCATTTCGGCCTGTTTTGGGTTCATAAATACAGAATTCGGGCCACCCTTGTGTCCGATGTGGTCCAGCCCCAGATAATGCAAGATCAGACAATCCCAGTCCTGTTGATTCAACTCACGATCGAGATGTCTCGTCACGTTGTTATCCACTTCAGTAAAATCACTGACAAAGAAGCTGGCAGTGCCCTCCGTCTCATCAAACATGTCAGGGAACAACTTGAGCCAAGTATCATCGCCAAACATGTGGATCTTCTTACCGTGAATCTTGAGTTGTTGGATCCAACTGTCTTGTTTCGCCAAGTTATTCGACGCGTCCTCTTCAATAACATTCAGCACGGCATCAAGGAAATTAGGTGTGGAACCCGTAGTGATACCCTTCAGTCTTGGTAGCGTCACTGTTGGAGGGTTGGAGAAGGCAGTGAAGCCCATTGCACTGCCCTTGTTGATCAGACTTTGGGAAAACTTCATACCAGAGTGATGTGAAAAGACAAAGTCTGATCGCAAAGCATCAACAACCATTACCACTACCTTATTGAAGATAGGATCAAAATGCCCTGTGCCACCAATGACACTTTCGTTATTGAAAGTGTTGAAACCTTGAAGAACAATCTTGGATGGGAAGAAACCCAAGCAGAAGAGTATAAGGCCTGCAAAATGAGCCAAAGTAAGGCCTGTTAGGACAGACCACTTCATCCTTACTGCTTGTTAATTGCTAGGTAACGCACATGGTAGTGGATCTATAAAACAACCTCAAGAGTAAACAAAAGATTAGACTTACGAGGTCTCCTATCACGTGAAGCCATGCTTTTCTGTTCCCGGTATTCGGTTCTTGAAACCCGATAAAACTGCAAAAAAGGATGTTGAGTTGTTATTAATACGGTTATCAGACCCACAGCCTAAACAGCGTCCAATTACCCGGTTGTAATCAAGATGTCGTTCAATTCCAACCCTGCAGTTGTCATGGGTAAGTTCAGTTTCGCTTTGCGGTCGAATCACTAGTTCTTTTCGTACTAACATTGCCAAACAGACAAGTAAGCTTCCAAGCCACGACATTCCCCCCAATAGTAACAGTTATACTAACTATTCAAACAGCGGTACTGGTCTAACCAAACTAGGCTTTGCCGGTAACGATTCTCCATCATACGTGTTCCCAACTGCCATTGCCACCCGCGCTGGTGGTGCTGCCAAAAAATCCTCCGCCTCTCAGTCACAATCGAACTTCCTTGCCTCGAAAAGAGGTACTGAAGATTTAGACTTCTTTATCGGTGATGAAGCCATAGAAGCCTCAAACACACAGGCATACTCTCTATCATATCCAATTAAGCACGGTCAGATTGAAAACTGGGATCACATGGAGAGATTCTGGGAAAACTCTATCTTCAAGTACCTAAGAACAGAGCCGGAGGACCATTACTTCCTTCTCACTGAGCCACCTTTGAACCCTCCAGAAAACAGAGAAAACACAGCTGAAATCATGTTTGAATCCTTCAACTGTGCTGGTTTGTATATTGCCGTGCAAGCTGTGCTGGCCTTGGCTGCTTCTTGGACCTCATCGAAGGTGACTGACCGCTCTTTGACTGGTACCGTCATTGACTCCGGTGACGGTGTCACTCACGTTATCCCAGTTGCTGAAGGTTATGTCATCGGCTCTGCGATCAAGAATATTCCAATTGCCGGTAGAGATATCACGCACTTTATCCAGTCTTTGCTTAGAGATAGAGGTGAGCTGGACACGTCCTTGAGAACGGCTGAGCAGATCAAGCAGCAGTTCTGTTATGTCTGTCCAGATATTGTGAAAGAATTCAACAAGTTTGACAGAGAACCAGAGAAATTCGCCCAATACATTGTTGAAACTGCAAGAGGTCCACAGAAGAAGGTTGATGTCGGTTACGAGAGATTCTTGGCTCCAGAAATCTTCTTCAGTCCAGAAATTGCTTCCTCTGACTTCCTAACCCCACTTCCAAATGTTGTGGATCAAGTCATTCAATCTACTCCAATCGATGTGAGAAAGGGTCTATACAAGAACATTGTTCTAAGTGGTGGGTCCACCATGTTCAAGGACTTCGGCCGCCGTTTGCAGAGAGATCTAAAACACTTGGTGAATGAGAGAATCACTGCCTCTGAGAATCTATCCGGTGGTGCCAAGTCCTCTGGTGTCGATGTCGAGGTCATCAGTCATAGAAGACAGCGACACGCGGTTTGGTTTGGTGGTTCTTTGCTAGCCCAAACCTCCGAATTCCAAAGCTACTGCCACACCAAGCAGGACTATGACGAATATGGTCCAAACATTGTCAGAAACTTCTCCTTGTTCAACATGCCATAATCTTACACCCAAAATTCTACGCCCTTCTTCACTTCTATAAACAATTATTACTGTACTGTCGTTGTAGTGTGTATCAATTATCCTGTATTACCAAAGAGTTCATTCAGTATTCATCTTTACCACTAATAATGACATCGTTAATCTTCAAAATCATTCTAGTCAACTGAGTAGCCAACAGCAATTGTTGCTTCTTACCGATCAATGGATCCACAACAAACAATTCCTTCATATCGTTAGATCCCTTACCTAGACAGTCAACACCCAAGTTTGGATTCTTCTCCTTAATCTGCTTAGACTTCAAGTTGGACAAAGTCTCAATTGGGTCCAAACCTGAGTTCTCAGCCAACGTCATTGGAATTTGGTCCAATGCATTAGCAAAAGCTCTGAATGCATATTGGTCGATACCTTTCTGTTTGTCAGCGGCTTCACTCACGGCCAAAGAGGCAGTAATTTCGGCAGAGCCACCACCGTAAACGACTCTGTCATCACGGATCAAGTTACGCACGACACATAGGGAATCATGCAGGGCTCTCTTGGCTTCATCGACAATCATTTTGTTTGAACCTCTCAAGAAACAAGTAACAGCTCTGGAGTTGTCACATTCTTCAATCACAAGCATACGGTCCTTGGTTGTGCCAAACTCCAGTTCATACACCTTACCGGCCTTACCGAGCTTCTCTTTTGACAAGTCCTCAAATCTTGGGACAATCTTACCATTGGTTGCGATGGCAATCAATTCAAGTTCTGGACCACCCACCCATCTGACAGCAGGTAGCTTGTTTTGTAGTAACAGATGGTTAGCTTCATCATCAAAGCCCCACTGACAAATAACCAAGTTGGCACCGGAATCTTGGACGTATTTGATCATTTCTTTGAATTTCTCTTGTTCATAGTTTTGTAAATTCTTGAATTCTTCAACTGTGGAGATATCAAGTTTATGCTTTGTCTTTGGCTTTGGAGGTTCAAATGGGCATGTCAAGATGGCAATATTGACATCTTCAATCTTCTTCGGCATCTGAGGGTGTGAAAAATCTTTATCTAGAACAACACCCTTGATCAACTTGGAGTCTTCTAAAGACCCACCAACTTTACCTTCAACCTTGATCAACTCAAAATCAACATCTTTTCTTTCGGAGTCAGCAACGGAGAGCACAGCATCAACAGCCATCTTGGCAAATTGTTCGTGTGACTTGGAAACAATTTTAGAACCTAGAGATGTTCTAGCAGCCCTCAGCAGAATATCAACCTTATTCGTCTCAATGTCATCAGAAATCTTGTCTAGTTGTTCAACAGCCACTTTACACGCTTCGTCAAAACCATTGGCAATCTTAATTGGATGAATACCCTTGTCAATCAACTCCAAAGCCTGATCTAAGAGTGCACCAGCAAGAACGACAACACCGGTAGTACCATCACCAATCTCATCATCTTGTGATTTAGACAACTCAACCAACAATTTGGCAATCTCATTGTCCAACTCCATCTGGGACAAAATAGTGGCACCGTCATTGGTGATAGTGATCTCACCATCTGGACTGATCAAGATCTTGTCTAGACCTCTAGGGCCCAATGAAGTCTTCACGATGGATGCAACTGATCTTGCGGCGAGGATATGCTGCTTCTTGGCCTCAACACCATGAAGTCTCTTCTTGTTACCCTGATCTCTGACAATGATGAACGGTCTGCCCATTTCGTCCTGGGCAACAATCGCGTTCGACATGTCTGGCATCGCCATCATTTGTTGAGCCATTGTTTCTGATATTTTGCGAGGAATCAGTGACAGGAACACGTCTTTTTGCCTTCCAAAAACACTTGAATAGATCATTTTTGTTTTGGCGACGATGCGAGGGAGAAAAAAAAATTGGTGTTTGGGTGATCATTCTATAACCGGAATATTTCCTCAAACTGATGTTTTCGAGCTTTTATCTAGAAGTGTAGAAAAAATTTCAGCTCATCGCTTACAAGTTACAATCTGTGTTCGATTTGTGTTGATTAGAGATATCAAGATGAGTGTAATCGGTTCTTTGATCTTCTGTCAGGATTGTGGTGACCTTCTGGAAAACCAAGCTGAAGGTAGTACCATTAACTGTGCGGTTTGTTCCAGATCATATGATGCCAAACGTACGTACCTCTAGGGTGTGTGTCACTTTGATGATCGATGCTTGATACTAACAAGCTAACAGAACTGTCAAACTTGAAGGTTGTTACCAAGTCTGCTGACGATGCTTTCCCATCTGCTTTGAAGTTGAAACAATCTGCTGTGAAGACCAGTTTGAAATCTAACGATTTGGAGGAAGGTGCCACTATCAAGGAAAAATGTCCAAAATGTGGAAACGAAGAGATGCAATACCACACCCTGCAGTTACGTTCTGCTGATGAAGGTGCCACTGTGTTTTACACCTGTACCGAGTGTGGTTACCGCTTCAGAACCAACAACTGAGCAGTCGTTATGTCTTATGAATTGTACAATAGAAATAGATGTTTATCTAACCATAGTAGTCCAGATGAAACAATATCCAATTAAAACCCAAAACAATCACAATAATCTAAAATACTCTCTTACGCAGCAGTGGCATACTCTAGTTCGCCAGAGTTCTCATACTCGTACATATCCAGGGCAACAATTGCAGAATCTCTGACAACTTCATCATCATCCTTTGCAAAAGCTTGCAGAATTGGCAACACTTCATCAGTGGCGATGGAACCCAAAGCTTCAGCAGCCTCATGTCTAACCATCGGAGCCTCTTCAGTTCTCTTTAACACTTCAACCAAAGATGGAACAGTTACAGGGTTACTTAGTTGACCAAACACATAGGCAATCTCGTGTTTAAAAAGAGCAGAAGGGTCGTCAAAACCAGTGGCTAAGGCTAAGCAGGCCTCGTCGGTACCAATATCTCTTAGTCTGAACATGGCTCTGTAACGCTCAAAGAGCGGAGTCTGCTGGTCATTCAAGATATTGGTGAGCTTCTCAATCTTACCCTCTTGGTTCAAAGCCAAAGGTGGAGCTGGGTCAATGGAAGAGTAGGCAGATTTCTGCAAGACTTCCTCCTTGGATTTCTCAGAGTTCTCCCAGTTGATTCTCTCAATAGCCAACTCACAAGTTTGTCTAATTTCTAGAAGTGGGTCTTTAACAAAATAATCTTGAAGAAGTGGAAGGGACTCTTTGTCACCAAGAGCACCAAGAGCTTCAGCAGCCTCGTGTCTAACCATGCATTGTTGGTTCTGCTCATCCTTGAGCACTTCTCTCAAGATTGGGGCACCAGATAGGTTCTTAGTCTGCCCTAAAACGTACGCAACTTCGTGTTTCAGCAGTTCAGAGGCATCCTGGAAACACTCACCAATGTACTTAATAGCAAGGTCAGCTCTTTCCTTGTCCTGGTCAATCTCAGAACCAACAGACTTCAAGTTAAATAGAGCTCTAAATCTAACAGCAAGCTTCTCATCACCTGACTTGTTGATAAGAATGTCTCTCAGCTGCTCCAAAGTGGCGGTATCGACGTCCATTTCGCTAGTTTTCTGTCTCTTTCGAGTTAGAAAAACAGGTGTAAACTGTCCAAACTTTTTATGTCAAAGTCGAAAAAAAATCCTGAAAAAGAAAAAAAAAAAAAAAAAAAAAAAAAAAAAAAAAAAAAAAAAA
>JAJMLD010000119.1:0-13646 GCA_030569515.1 Barnettozyma vustinii | reverse complement strand
AACAGCATTCCTGCGAGACGGCGAATACGACTAGCCATTGGCCTCGCAATTGGTCTCATGGTGGTTCTCTTCATCAAGAGATTGTCATCAGATAACGAGGACACGATGGAACAGAACCTACAAGCCCTTGAAAGACTTCATGAGATGTACAAAGATGGCCATGGCCTAGGAAACAAAGTTCCGCACAAAGCACAAAACTTGGAGAACCCACTTTCTAAAACCAAACAGACAAGCTGGTTGAAAGGTGGGAAATGCCCCTCATATCTTGAGTACTCTCAACGTCCACATGGCCCTGTCTCCAAGGGTCCACTGAAACTACCCTACCAGAGACCCGATGAGAAGTGTCGTACATTCAAGTCCCCGTCAGTTGAAAAGTTGATCGATGAGCTGCTCAAGAGAATTGAAGATCCTGATCTTGCTAGGCTAACAGAGAATGCACTCCCAAATACTTTGGATACCACTATTCTTTATCATTCCACCAAATCAGCAGATGATCTCGAAACATTTGTGGTCACCGGTGACATTCATGCAGAATGGCTTCGTGATTCTGCCCGTCAGCTGTCCATCTATCAGAACCTAACACAGTATGAGCCTGCACTGAAGAACCTGATTAAAGGTGCAATCAACACCCAGGCAAAATACATCGCTGTGAGCCCTTACTGCAACGCATTTCATCCACCTTTGAAGTCAGGTGTCAGCAGAGGAGACACCGCCATGGATAAAGTTTCTCCCAAACCAAGCTGGCTGGTGGCGTTTGAGTGTAAATGGGAGATTGATTCACTGGCTTCATTCTTGACATTGACAAGAGAATACTACGAGGCCACCAAGGATGCTTCTATTTTCGACGAGAGATGGCTCAATGCAATGTCAAATGTACTCGTTGTGCTGAAAAGGGAATCTTCGCCAACATTTGACTCCAATGGGAAAGTCTTGCCATTCTACTATACATTCCAAAGAGACACAAATATTGGATCGGAGACTTTACCATTGGGAGGTCTAGGAAACCCTGTCAACTTTGATATAGGACTCATCAGATCCGCTTTTAGACCAAGTGATGACGCTACAATTTATCAGTTCTTCATTCCAGGGAATGCCCACATGCAAGTGGAACTCTCAAATATCAGTGACATTTTGCTCGAAGTCAAGGATAAGATAACCAACAGGAAGTATAACGATGAAAAGCTTTCCGTGATGATTGCCAGTTCTGTTAAGTTTGCTAAGGGTATCAAGACAGCTATCTATGAGCATGCAGTAATTGACCATCCCAAGTGGGGGAAAGTCTTTGCCTATGAGATTGACGGGTACGGTGGTACAAATTTCATGGATGACGCTAACATTCCTTCACTTCTTTCCCTACCTGATTTAGGGTTTATCTCCAAGGATGATCCAATATATCAAAACACTCGAAAGATGATCCTGAGCAAGTCTGGAAACCCTTACTATTTACAAGGGCCATACTTTCAAGGAATTGGTGGACCCCATATTGGCATCCACAACGCCTGGCCTATGAGTTTGCTTCTCGAGATACGAACATCTGATTCAGATGAGGAGATTATGAAACACTTAGAGATGATTAAGACAACCACAGGCGGGTTGGGTTTGATCCATGAGAGTATTCAAGTTAACATTCCTGAGGGCCACACTTTCACCAGACCATGGTTCAGCTGGGCAAACTCAGAATTTGGTAAAACCATTTTAGATTTGGCAAAGCGGAAACCTCACTTAATCTTTAAAGAAGAATACGAAAAGACTGGTTTTGATATTGCTAACATTCTTTAAACTAATTGACAAGATCACATGAATGTTTATTGCTGGTTAATGTATTTTGCAATATTCTCTGCTGTTTTACTGGATGCGGTCTTGGCTGTACTTTCGTAAGCGTCCTGGTATTGTTTGATCAACTCCTCATCATGAACCTCTTGGTTTCTGTCTTCTGGGAAAGTGTACTCTCTTTCAACGCCCTCTTCATCATCTGGAAGAATCAAGCCATCGTTTTCACCCTCCTCAATACTCTCGGTATCTGAAATGACATCGATGCCGTCATCTTGTCCTCTCTTCTTCTTCTCATCGATCCCCAAGTCATTCATCAAGTTGCTTAGATTCTTCTGTTTTCTTTGTTGTTCCTTCTCCTCCTTTTCCTTTATAATTCTTTCTCTCTCGCTCTTGTAATAGCTCTCGTACTCATCAACCTTACGATCCACAGCATCTAGAAACTCATCAAAACCATCCCCTGTAAAACTACTCACCCCAACAACATCCAACTGTGAATAAAACTCCTCCAGCATCAAACTCATGGAATTGACAAGAGAGTTCATGTATCCTGATCCCATACCGTCGTCATTTTCCATGTTGTTCAAGCTGGTCTGGAAAGCTTCAAAGTCCGTCATCCATTCCTTAGCAAAGTCTGCCTTCTGAACATCCGTCTTGTTGAACACAATGATCATAGGCAGCTTGGTCTTATACAGGATGGAACAGGCGTATAGCATATTGGAAATGAATGTGGTAGGAGATGTGTTTCTTGGAGTATCCACAATGTAGGCAATCACAGTTGGGAAACTTGAGGCAAATGCTTCAGTGATAATAGCACCAGAAGCACTCCATATGAAACACTCAATCTGCCCTGGTGTGTCAATAATGACATTATTGTACTTGTCAGCCTTGTTCTCAACAAGCTTCAATACTTGGTCAATCTTTGTAGAGAACAAGTTCAAGGAAGTCACAATGGCACCATTTGGTCCCAGTTTGTAGTTCTCCATGACTTTCTTGTATTTGATGGAGTCCCTAATATCAATATTGGCACCATAGGGAATCTTAAGAACAGCAGGGTCTAGATTGATGACATATGGAGGAGTGTTTTTGGAGTGAAGATGTGAGTTCAGACGCTGCATGAAGGTAGTCTTCCCTGAACCGGCCATGCCGATACATAACACTGTACTGGGAGCCATCTTGATGTTTTGCGTTCTATTGATTTGTAAGGAAAAGCTTCACTGATTAAATTTTTCGTATCATAAGCTTCGGGCATCGATTTTGATTATGTCATCGAGAGGGCTTAGGCCTTGAGTATCCCAATGGTACTAGAACAGGGTTAGAGGATATTCCTACGTTGGACTATAAGTTAACTCACTAGATGTCAGCTTTCATAGAATTCTAAATAATAAATTCAAGCATATGTCTTCAACAATCTCTCTTCAATTCCGTCGAAAACATTCTTCCCACCCAAAATCTTCAAATCATTGGCTTCCTTATCCAATTGAGCTTGCAATTGCTTTCTCTCATTGTTAGAGTTCCCTCCTCCAAAATTTGGCATCATTGGTGGTGGCTGTTGTTGCTGTTGCATCATCTGGTTAGCAACATCACCTTCACCAATAATCAGGTTGTACACTGAGTTCAAACCCAGGATGGCGATAAAATACCACGAGATCGAGCTCACCCAGCGAACATCCAAATCAGCAGTAGCAACTCCAGATTGCAACATCTGTTTGAATTTGAAGGTTAGAGGGAATGGCAGCTTCATTAGGACGAATCCAGCAAAGAAGTAATTCACCCAGCCCATCATCACGTACTGTGCCGCCATGTTACCAAACTGGTTCTTGGCCATATTCATCATCGCATCGGTTGAATTGGAATCAAGTTGAGGCTGTTGCTGTTCCTCTTCTGTCTTCTCCGGTGGAAGTAGGGATCCATTCGTCATCAGCTCCACAAGGTGAGCTTGTCTGGTCTTGAATGGATTGGAAAGAAGTGCCCAGTTGTTCTGTCTAAACAGCGCTGCCTTACGGAGGGCCTCGCCTTGCTTGTGCTTGAGATCCAAGAGAGGAAGTTTCTTGGAGGGGGAAAGAAGGAGGTTCAACTGTTGACGGATAAGACCAAAAAGAACCATTGCAAGTGAAATTGGGAGCAGTGCCCAGTACTTCAGACTTGGGTCCAGCACCAGATTTGGAACAGGCATGATCGAATTCTGGTTCAGCTGATATGAATATTGATGATATACCACGCAGTATACTTGCCCGGTATTTATATAGATCTATTAACTTCAATTTAGACCTATTCGATCGGTATAATTCACGAATTAAACAAAAGCGACATGTGCCCTCGGAACAGCTCAAATCCTTACCGGAATTTGAATCTCCATATGATATATATATGCCACATAAGGTTTTAAATTGCTCAATATATAATTAGCATTTTAAACCAATCGCAAGCAGATCTATATGAAACTTAGATAATCTCACTGTCATTAGCTACCTAGAAAATAATTCCTATAAACGATAGAAACTTCCCAAATATAAGTCAAACAAGACTAACTCATATTTTGAATTTCAGCATTCACATACATACAAGACCTTATTATAAAGTCCGACGGATATCCGACGTCCCAATGGTATCATATTTATTCTGTGTATTTACTCATGGTCATTCAAGTTGAAGATTAGATCTTTTTCAGCTCCAGGAGATGCACCAGCTTCCTCAATTATTGACTATATGATCTTTCAATATAGTTAAACTTTTTTAAAAGATTTACTTTTCTCCCTGAAAATGAGCGGAATCATATCAAACATGTTTTCTTCTTAAATATTAATTGCATCATGACATGACTATATACAATGAACTAAATTTGAGCAGGTGAAAGAATATTTATATATAGTTGTTCAATAATATTCAGTGGGACTGAATTGTTGAATTGGAGTCAATGATCGTACAATATCAGTTAGAAATGTTCTGAACTGAGGAAACTTGGAGGCACCTAACTATGAACGTTCATGTGAGATTTTGAATTTTCCTTGGAACAACGATGAATTAGTAGCCCACTTAGCGAGTAATCTGATGATTTACTATTTATTAGATGTCTGTAGATGTCTCCATTCATATACATATTCTAAAGGAAGTTAATTATAAGCTTGCTGTACTGCAAAATATAGGTGGCTCAAGAATCATAGTGATCCACATTCAAGATAAAATCATACAAGAAAACCACTGACTGTATATGCGCATCAAACTCAAGGTTCTCATCAATGGCATGTGCATTGTTTCCTCTGCCTTCAAACCCTCCATCGCTAATGGCCCCAATAAATCTGTAGACGTTATCAGTCAACGGCCAGTAACGAGATGCATCAGTGTAGCCACCAACAACGCTTGGGGCAAGATGGACAGTTCTGCTTTGTTCTGGGGAGGAGACTATATTCTCGAATGTATGCTTGATAGAACCTGCAAAAACTTCCCAAACGGAGCCAGATATGGAGGAGATGGGAGAAGGTTCAATTGGTTGTTCCCATGAGATCTCAAGGTTGCCAAACTCGGTGGAGTCAATAAGAACTGTGCCATTGAAAAGTGATAGACCCAAGTTATGACGCTGCGCAAGACTCGTGCCGTGAGAAACAATCTTGCTAAGGACATCATTGACAGTAGTTCCATGTGCCAGCCTATGGTTGATACCCAATCTTAAAACCTCTGGAAGGGCATTGATCTTTACACCTGCCTCGACAAGATCGATGGCCTGAGAGGTACGGTAGAGGTACTTGAAGGATTTGCTTGAAGAAAGCTGCTCCTCGACTCTCGAGCGAGCAGCCCTAGAATGGCGAGCATGAAGGAAATCACGTTTGGTTTTTGAATCAAGTGTTGTAGAGTGCTCACCCAGTACCTCAAGGTAGTACAATAGAGGATTCTCATCTGTAATTCTGGAGACATAAGGGTCATTTTCAAGAGCAGTAGTCAAGCCTCCAATAATTCCAATAGCTGTATGATCTGGGGGAATAGAGGAGTGACCACCAGGAGCAGATAGTTCGATATAGACATCCAAGTAACCTTTTTCGGCAATGGCTGGAACTGCAAGTAATGTATCTGGACTGATTGCACTTACAGAACCGCCTTCATCAACAAGAGCATAAACACCTTTATAACCATATCTCTGCTCAAGCAAGCTAGACAAAGAAAGAGCACCACCATAGCGGCCGATAGCCTCTTCATCATAAGCAGATGCGAAGACCAGGGTTCTCTTTGGTTGAACCTTATCCACCAACAGTTGCTCGAAAACCTCCAAGATTGCAATAAATAGAGATTTGGTGTCAGCAGCACCACGACCCCAAACATACTTCCCGTCAAAATGGCCAGAGAATGGTTCATACCTCCAGCGATCCAAAGTGTCTGGGTCCACAGGAACAACATCCTGATGCGCAGTAAACACCAAAGGCTTCTGTTTAGAATCGCTTCCCTCAAAAGTGATCAAAAGGCCCAACTTGTTTACCTTCTCAACCTTTAGATTAGCATGTACTAAGGGAAATGTTTCTTCCAGGTACTTGTGAAGTTCCAAAAAGGATTCCCAGCCAGTGATGTCATGTTCAGCTCTGTTGGACGTATCATAGATCTCAGTTGGAATGCGGATGGCCCCTTGATACTTCCGAAGGGAGGCATTGCGGAACTCTGGGTCATTGTAGAGAAGTGAGGATCTGTTTGATGGTGGATGTAATGGCTTGATGTGGTGGGTAAGAGATGATGTTCTTGTGGACTCGAAAGTTGATGGGCCAGTGAAGATTGGATAGAGGCAGACAGTAATGAGGAATGAAGCAGTTATAAATGGAATCCATTTAGCAAATCTCCGAGTGCTCCTTTCACGGGTGAGTTCAGTTGAAAGATCCTTCATTGCGTAACTTGCTGTTGTTGCTACCTTGTTTCAGCGTTCTGGGGATGTGCTTCCACTTAAATACAAGTTGTGGCTGATAAGAAGATCCCTCTCCCAAAACTGCAACAACTGCGACAACCGCCACATCCCATTCCAAATTTCCCCTATTGATTTTTAGCTAGAGCTGAACATGTCAGGATTGAGAATGATCGGTGATGATATGGGTAGCTGCCTAACAGCATTGTTGGTAGAATCTTGACTTTTTGGTTTTCTCGTCTGAATGATTCGAATGAAACATCAACGGTTTAACTGCACACTTCCAAACTTCTCAATGAGCTCAGAAAAAAGGGACAAGTAAAATTCACTTCATAGTACTCAATAGTACTCAAAATCATAAAGACTCAGGTTACAGATGCTCTAGAAGGCGGAAAATTGCGTAAGTTCCAAAATTATTGACATTATGATAAAAAAACAGAGGTGACCTAAGTCACGTGTACAGTGCCTGGCTGGCGCAATCGGTAGCGCGCACGACTCTTAATCGTGCGGTTGTGGGTTCGAGCCCCACGTCGGGCAGTTGACAGTTTTTTTTCCCGCTTTGTCTACAAACAATAACTTCATGCTAGCCTTAATTATGCTCTTTCTGTTATAAAACTTAAAGTTATTGTGATCAACATAGCAACAATTAACCATGAACTCCAGGGAGTCTTCCAACTGAGACCGACAAAGAAGAGAAATGGATATTTCACCAGTTCCGACACATTGGCTTTCAGAATCGTAGTCAACAAAGCAAGCTGAATAGACAAAAGACCAAGGGTTTTATAATCATACTCTTTCTCCTCAATGAGCTCTTCAAACTCCTTTTCAAAAACAGGTTCTGCTTCATTATTCATATTCTTCCGAGTCTCAATACGACCCAATCTATCAAGGACTTCTTCTAACCCAATTCTATCCTCAGGTTCCCTCCTTGTCATGTCACCAATCAAACCAATGATAGCCTCAAATCCCTTTCTGTTACCAATTGAGTGATTAAACAGCTCAACTTCAACTTTCAAATCCTGTATCTCGAATCCTCTGCTTTTGAAGGGAAGCTTGCCAAATGTGAGAAAGTAGAGAATCATGCCCAACGAATAAACATCACTGGCCTTAGAGAACTCCTCTAACTCAAACAACTCAGGAGCACAGTACTCCAGAGTACCTGTGGCCCCAGTTGCATGTCTTTTCGAACCTTCTAGTTGTGACTCTCCAAAGTCACCGATCAAAACCCTGGGAAGTGGCTTCGATGTCTCTAAACTTGGAAAATCTGGGAATTCAAACTGTGAAGATAGCAAGCAGTTAGATGGCTTCAAATCACGATGGATGACATGACTTGAATGAAGTTCCTGTACCCCAGAAACAATATCCTTGATGATAGCCACCACTTCTTCCAAGTTCAACAGCCTTCCCTCGAGATGGCGAATCTTGTGTCTTTTCATTTGCTTCACAGTCAAGGGAGGGTTTTGTAGCCATTCAACAAAATCTTCCAAATTACCACCGGAACAGTACTGTTGTAAAATGAACGCACATGGAACCTCGGGCCCAATAGCGGGCTGATCCAATTCCAACCAAACGTGGAAATACCTCACCAAATAGGTCGCCTTGCAACTCAATTGAACTAAAACTTCAACTTCAGCAAGGACACGATCAAGGATTTGAGGGTCATCTCCAACAGTGATCTTCTTGAGAGCAAACTGGCCCAATTGATGTGAATGTAGATTGTGCTGAACCAAATAGACTGAGCCTCGGGCCCCACGGCCCAAGAGTTTCAGAGTGGTGAAAAATGTTTCTGTGTAGTTGGGTGAAAAGAGGGAAGCTGGCAATTGATTCTTCGCAGTAATATCAAGGAGTTTGAAATAGCGATCGTGAATAAAATCGTCTTCTTCCGTAACGATGTTTGTATCATTGTCCCCACCAACGCCATTAGCTCTTCTTTGACGTTCCCGGCTGTGACTGTTCTTTCTTCCTGTGAGATCGCCTCCACAGTGAGGGCATAACGGCCCTTGTGTAATAGCACCGTTATCCATAGCGAGGGAACTGTGGTTGTTGGTGTCATCTATCAAAACAAGCTCATTAGTGCTTGTGTCTTGTAGCACAACAAGTGCATTCGTTCGGAGCACTATCCGGTGTTCTTTGCGTCCAAGAACAAGATCCTGGGGTGTTGGAGACCTTCTATCCTGAGAAGAGTAGGGCACTAGACTCATTGTCCTTATCCAAGGTGTGCTAATCGCTTGTTGTCTATGTGTCAAAGGTTTTGATGTTTCTCTCTGGGTTTTACCGGAACTGAAAATTCACCATGCCAGAGGTCGGAATTCAGTGGAGCATCATACTCATACATCACCCTCCTTAACCTAACTTCTCACTCAAGAAATCACTAGGGAATTGTTTGAAATGACTTTTTCAACTTCATGTTGAAGTCATAGCCACCTGTTATCATTGATAGATATATTTTTAGCTTCAAATCTCTCAGCGTGAATTTAGACCGGCTTGCTAATAACTGGAGCTTATTGCTCAGCCCTTGATCATGTCTACCACAAGGCTTAGTTGCAACTTGCAACAAAGAATACGGTGTAAAAACAGCCTGGGTTTCTAGAACACCCAGATCTGATGCAGGTACAGCCAATAAATGACTTGAAGAGGACTTATAAGTTTCCAAATCATTATTTTTGCTAGAGAGGAATACGTCATGCATCAGGATCTCATGCACGATTCGGAATGGCTGGTTCTAAAAATATTTCACTTTGATTAAGCAGCACGGTCCTCATACATAAACGTGAATAGATCCATAAAAATTATTCCCTCGTTTACCTACAAACCATCAGATACGCAACCCAACACCATGGTATCCTGTTTTAGAATCTGCTGGGTGCTGATACCCGTCTTACTCGGTATTGCCACTATCATCCTAGGTGCCCTCTCAATTGCAGGCTCCACCAAAGCTGCGTCACCTGTGGATCAGATCTACTTGCTCCAACTCAACTTGACTGGAATCAACTTCAGTAATGCCCTAAAGCAAGCATCTGACGCCACCAGTACAGACCTCTCTTCCCTGAGCGAGATCAATATCTCCCAGACCCTCAACGAGATTGGCTTGAGTGAAATCTACTCATTTGGTTTATGGTCATACTGCAAAGGTTCCAACGACAACGGTAACTACAAAGTTGAGTACTGTTCTCACCCTGAAGCTATGTATGCTTTCAACCCAATTGACGTGCTCAACTCTGAGCTGAAGGGTTATGATATCGTGCTGCCTCAAGATGTTCAAGACTACATTACGACAGCCAAGACTGTGAGCAAGCTCATTTTCATCACAGCAATCATTGCAGTGTGTATGTCAGTCCTGATGTTCCTATTCACACTGTTCTCCTTTGGCTCCAAATGTGTTTCATGTCTTGCTTTCACTTGCAGTATCATCACAGTGGTTGCCATTTTGGTGGCCTCTGCTTCCTCCACTGGTACCTTCCTGATCATTTCGAAATATTTCAACGATTCCGCAGAGCAATATGGTATTGATGCTGGATTGGGTAACTACAGTTACTACGGACTCATTTGGGGTGCTGCTGTTGCTTCTGTTTTTGCCTTGTTCTTCAATCTATTTGCCATGTGTTGTGGTAGAACCAAATCAAGAAACGCTGCGTACACCGAAGAAGCTGTTCCAATGATGGTTTACCAAGAGAAGCCATATCAACAGTGACCACGTCGCTGTTAGGTACAATTAGAACCTTCACACATGTCAAGACAAGATAAGCGCTCTGCATTTGCTAACTAGACGCCTGTCATATTCGACTTTTAGAGGCTCATGATTCCTTCTACTTTATATACATATATCTGTATATCTGTATATATTTTAATGACACTCGTTTGATTATTTGCTGTAGAGTTCTCAAAAGTGCTCTGTACTTGAAAAATCATTATATATGATGGAGAACATGTTCTAATTGCTAATTTAACCATGGACAAAGAATCTGCACTGTCTAGCATCCACACACCGCTTCAACCACAATGAACAGACAGAGAGATTATTGAAGTTACTGGTAACAAAAGTGAAGGCAACCACGATAGAGGTGCTCACTCATGCCCTAAGCAGGTTTCTGCACCAACCCCAGCCATAGATCAAGTCAAAGCTACTGCTTCAATGAGAGCACACCAAATAGAAGCACCAGGCGGTAGTTTCCCAGTTCTACCACCATCACGACCTGCTGCAGTACATGTTCCTGTGCCTCACAAGACACTCACTATGAAGTCGATCAAGACAAGCTTAAGGATATGGCAGAGGTTGCAAGAGTATGATATTACTTTGGGAAGCAGCAACAAGGAGGGAAGAATAACTTGCGTCTATTGGAATCAGGATGGTTGCAGTGATACCTGAGCATTGATCTACAAAGATAGTATTGAACACTGCTCGCGCCTCAAGAAGATGAAAAGGAAGAATGGAAAATATCCATCTTCTTATATATTGGTGGCTGGAAAGCTGTTTTCCGTTCAAAATGTGCTCGTCGTGCTCCATTGACATCACTTCGTTAGGGTAATTATGGTATTACAATTCACTAAGTTCCATTTTGATATACATGATTAAGGGAAATGGAGGATGACAGTAGCTTCAAGGTAACACCAAGAAGTCGAGATTTAAATCTGAAGAATGCTTTTCTTCAGGGTTCAGAATCTTTGTGTCAAAGGTGGGCTTTGAAAAGCCTGTGCCCCAACCAGCACTCTGGAAAACACAACATCTCTACAGCAACAACGATATAGAGAAATCTGTAGTACTACAACCGTCTCAAGGAGTAAATCAGAATATACTAAAACGAAATAATAGGGTTGTGTAATGTGCTCGTTCCTCAGACAGTTCTCTGCAATGAAGGTTCAAATGGCAGGAAGGCAGTCACGATACTTAAGGACCCAATAACAGCACCACAGACCCAGATAGGAACACTAGAACCACTCTTAGCACCAAAGTAGTAGACGACTGGTGAGAAGGCACCAAAAATTCTGCTCGTGACTAGGGCTAGACCGACACCAGTACCTCTGGCCTTTGTTGGGAAAGTCTCTGGAGTGTAGGCATATAGGGTACCATAGTAGAGGTTGAAGAAGAAATAGGTAGCGGCACCAAAACCAGCATCGGCAGATGGGGTTCTCACAGTGGTGTAACCGAACAGGATGGCCATAGTCGCAACGGCACCAAAGGCCAAAACACCTCTTCTACCAACAAGGATCTGTTTGGCCCCGATCTTGAACTTGACAAGGATGAGGTAACCCGCCAAGATTGGACCAAAGATACCGACAAAGTTGGCAATTGTGGCATTTCTGTAGACAAGGAAAGTAGAGGAACCTGTGTCACCACCATGGGAGGCGATGAAGATGTAAAGGAAGTTGTAGAAGATGGAGTAGGAGATACCAACGAAGGCCCAAGAGACAAAGACAAGGGCAGTGGAACGAGCAACAATCTTATTTTGGAATAGAATGACCAAGTTCGCCTTGATGGAAATCCAAAGGGCTTTGAAAGAGGCATCCTTGGAGGCGTCAAAGTAATCTTGCTTGATTTGACCACAGGCTTGAAGGTCTTCTAAGGTCAAATCCATGGGACGGTTGTACTTGACAGAGATAGACTTGAGAATCTCAAGGGCCTCTTCATCCTTTCCGACAGTGACCAAGAATTTTGGAGTTTCATCCAATTTTAGCACGAACAATCTAATCAAAGCGGCAACTAGACAGATGGCAGAGTTGACATACCAGCAGTATCTCCAACCTCTGTTTAAGTGTGATGGACAGTAGTTTTTATCAGAACACGAGTTATTTGGAATGAATGCCCATGAGATCAAGGAAGCGATGGTTTGACCAATACCCCAAAACAGAGCCATGGTTGTGTTCAGATATTGATACTTTGAAGGCAGGTATTCCAAAAACACAGAGACATCAGTGGCAATGTTACCACCGGCACTAAAGGCAGATAGGAACATAAAAATATTGTAGGTGGCATAGCTGTCCATTCCACCTGTGAAGAAACCAAAGAGGGAGGTGAGGAGAATGGAGGAGTTGAAGACAACCTTTCTACCAACCATATCGGATCCCACACCAAAGAAGATGGAACCGCAAATCAAACCTGCGTAGAAGATCTCGTTGGACAATGGGAACTTGGAGTTACTCCACATCTGACGGTCAACATAGACTCTGACAGCCGACTGAACCATCTCCATCTGCGAATCAATGGAGTAACCGAACCCAGCAATCAGGAACAGTTTGGCGTTGTGCCATGTGAAGCCTATTTGGTCGATGGCATCGTTGATCAGGTGAATCTTTTGGGCAAGAGCAGAGTCACGAGACTCCATCTCGGTCATGTCCTCAATGAGGAGACCCGTTTTAGTTTGTGACTCAAGTGATGCAGAGTCTGTGTGAGTCTGAACCCCTGTTGTCTTCTCGACACTGGACATTATTATTGTTGTTGTTGTAGCAGTAAGATGTGGAGTCACAAAGAAACATCAGTGAGAAGTTGTGAAACTAAGGAGCCCTTATATATACACCATTGGAGAATCAGATTCACAAACGAGTTTGTATGACTGGGTACATTTATTACCTGATTGGGCGACACGCATATCTCGCAGATAGTGAGTTTTATCACAGTCGATCTTCTTCACTATGCTTGTTATCTCGAGACTTGAGGAACTTATCTATTAGCCCAGAGGAAGCGCTAAGCGAGAGTAGGTGACATGTCTGGGCGGGTCAGGATTAGCGAGCGTAGCTAGAGTCAGGTACAGACGAGACAAACAATTTACTTTACATATTAAATTTTTAGGGTGGCTGACTGTCCAGGGACTCAAACAAATGACATCATAACACTCCGGCAGTGCTCAAAGCAGAATGACGAAGGGCGCGTGGATGATTTATAAGAGCCGTTGATTGGGTGGCGAGGCTGTTAGCTACAGTTTTGTGTCTAAGGAAAGAAAGCTTGATCTGATCGGTGGTGACAGGGGTTTCGCGTGTATATCGATACGTGAGCCCTGAGTTT
>JAJMLD010000118.1:0-17391 GCA_030569515.1 Barnettozyma vustinii | reverse complement strand
TAATCAATTAAAAACGTTTAAATTAAATTTGAGCCTACGTTCAAGAGTACATCTTCCCAATAAGGAAGTTTACCCTAATAGTATAATATATATAATATATTGCCTTATTTACTTTGTTTCGTTCCCATAATGACGATTCCAAACCACATCTGAAACAACATTGTACACAAGTAAGTTGTAACACAACTAATTTACCAATAGAATATTTTTATTTTTTTATACTCCACATAGACCGGAGAAATTTGTATGGGAAATTCGCGGAATTCTGAAAATCTTGTTGGATTCCGGCATTTTTGTTAGCAGCGTTCAAAAACAAAAATCAAAACTGGACAATAAATTAGCGTTAAAACACTCTAGATACTCGAAATAACTCGATATGTCTCTAAAAATAGCCAAGTTCTACTAATTATGACTCCGTCTACTAGCTAGTGTTTTTCAAAATCGATTTCTGCCCAGTGGTTGTCTAGATAGTTTTTTAACTATGGTGACTGGGCTTGAGCATATGGCGGAGAAAATCTGACAGCCATTTCTCAATAGATAGTAGGCGCAATGGCAATCAAGATAGGAATTCATATCCAGAGACTCTACAGACTGCAGAGCACCAGTGCTTGGTCTCAGCTCTGTCGTATTGACGGTTTTGGGTCTTTGGGTTTCTTAAATATGCTTGAGAGGCCATTAACCGCAGTTAGATGCAGTTGCCTCTACATTGAGAAACTGAACCTGTTGAAACGTGCTTGAACTGTGCCTATATCAAGCAACCATCGCTTCGAAGCTAAACAAACCACTTTTGAAAACCACAGGAATCATTGTGGATAGGTCCAGCGCAGGCATTATTGACACTTTGGTGATGGCAAAATCTAGGTTACTAAGACAGTGAATACCTGAGCCTCTTCCATCTATAGCCAAGTGACCAAAGTTTATACAAGCCCTCACATCATCACTTAATCTTGGCAGCCCTTGGATATTATCAATATCAACAGTTCATAGCAGATAGATCGCAACAAGAGCCATGTTCTTCACTTCATTCTTGAACTTGGGTGATAACGAAATCTTTGTTAGTTTAAGAACTTTAGCCACTCCTATCTTTTGATTTGTAGGGTACCCTCTAACATCCTTCCCTGGTGTAGCCAAATAGCTAGAGATGTGCGATGATGTGGAACAAGCAAATAACTCTGAAGCCTTATGGCTTTTGAAGAGAATGAATGAATCCTTCTTTAGACCGCTTAGCCTCCCCCCCCCCCTGTCATTCAGTGGCGAGTGGTTGATGTTTTGCTTTTGACATTCCAATAAAGTTGTAGAACTATAGTAATATGAGACTCCTCATAGTAACTAGTAATACGTTGGGTTTCTCCAATTGCAGTGTGGAAAGAGTGCTTCTCCCCACTTTCGTACCTGATAACGTCACTTTTAAACGACAATCCCTTATTGTACTCGAGTATGAGGTTGTGCCTGAACTTGTTCACTAACTCAGATGGCACCACCTCCTGTAAACCTTCAATCTCCTTTAGGTTTCGTGAGATTCCTAAAGGTATCGTGTCACCAGAGTTATCAACTAATGCATTGACAGTTTCAAGGCCTGGTCGACTTTCTCCTGCAAGTGGGTATCTTGTGCTAAATTATTGATGTAGTCCTGTATTTGGCTGGATGTTAGACCGGCTTCGTATAGCGCTAGTCTCTGAGTGTCAGTGATAAATCCTTTCTGCTAATAGAAATCCGCCATTCTCTTACTTAACATTTGGTGAATTTCAAATCGTTCCAGTGATGACAATCTCACCAAACCATCAGTTGCGAGGTTTAGAGACTGCACGATATTATAGATGAATGCGATCTCATGGCACAGGTGACGAAGTAGGTCTATTCTTCGGTCTATCACCAAGGAATCATCGGATGGTAGGTTCGGTAACTTCTTCTCGTCTCTGTTTGTCAAGTACCGTGCTGAGACAACATAAGACATAGAATCATATCTGGTGATTGAAATGAAACGGAGCGGTCAAATCGGATATCTCTGTAGTTTTTCAGCCATACCTTAAGCACAACTTGCCTCATTAGCCTGGGAAGAGGCCCTGATCCTGAGACCGGAGGGTCGCCCCTTTGCAAGTTATCCATGGTATGCAAAGAGGTGTTACTGTTAATGCCTAATTAGCTTTGTCTGTCTGGGTGTATGTTTGGTTGTCCTCTTGCGAAAATTCAGGACAAACATGTACATAAATTCCAAAAGTATGTGTCTCTATCTGCACGTTTCGGCAAGATAGCGACAAAAAACGTCTGGGGATTTGTTAGTGAACAGTAACATAAAACAAATCAGGGTATACCATAACTCTATCAAATTTCAGCCAATTACGTTTATTCCTAAAAGAAGAGAAGCATCCTAGTCCCTACCAAAAGTCGGGAAGTCAGTCGGACTAAGTATTTACCAATCGTAACACTTCGGATTTTAAAAACAGAATAATAGATCCTCTTTCTAGATCAAGTATATTGAACATGTGCATGTATACCGAAGGCTTATCGCCATGGAGATAAATTCTATTCAGGTATTCACTATTCAAAAGGATGTTTCTCATTGGCGCGTTCAAATCAGTACTGTGGTGAGCGGTAACCATGGTAACCTGTGTATCAATGATTGGGTACACACAAACCTGTGGTGGTTTAGTCAAAGAAGTAGAACTTCACTCCCTGAGCCGAAGCAGGCTTGAACCGACTGAACTCGGCAATATATTCACCTAAATAGTGTGCACTGAATGTTAAATTCGAGCAAAAACTTTGCGGGATTAAGGACATTGGCCATTCAATATAGAGATAGAGTTATAGAGGCCAAAAGTGCTAAGAGTACGTAATAATAGGAAAGGAGTACCTAAGACCAATCATGGAGTCCCGCTCCACTGTTCCAGCGTCTCACATAAAGGTGAACTGTCTTGGCAAAATTCAGCCATATAAGACGTTCTTCAACGCAGCCTTTGGGTCTTACATATCAAGGAGATCTGTGGAGTGGAGCCTGGACCGAAGATAGAAAAAAACTGTCCTGCTTGATGACCTTAAAAATAGTAGCATGGCGACAAGGCGGCCTTAATTCTCTGGGGGCGCATAGATTCCGCTTCAGTTCTTCAGTGATAAAATTCATCTGAGGATGTCCCCATATCCTCATTCATTGTTCTTCAACACAGTAGAAAAGGGCACCTGATGAATAAGAATTGTCAGGCTTCCAAAGGTGCTGAATCGCAGGGTTTTCTTGCCACCCAAGCTGGCTTATCCAAGAGTCAGAATTGACCCAAAAAGTCAGACGGAGGTCGATGAACTCTTGTTAGTTCAACAGACATCTTGGGCAATGGTCTCCAATCACAATCCAAGTGTTATTGGGTATGAGATTCATTAAACTGAATCAATGTTGGCTATATGGCTCAATAGAGTTTTGTGAAGCCACTCTCCCAAAGTCCATCTAACTGTGGTGTTTCTCATGAACATTGATAAGATAATATTGTTTGAAGAGTTTCGTTGTCTGGCATTTTCAACCCAATCAATCGTTGTCAGTTTTTTCCTACGTGTATAGCAGAACAGCAACTTGATTACGCTGACTTGTACTTGATCCATTGGCCCGTCGCTTTGAATCCAAGTGGTATTGATCCAAACATTCCAACATTACCAAGTGATTACTGTGATATCATCTTTGAAGGTTGGGAACAACTTCAGAAACTGGTGGAATCTCGTAAGGCGAAGTCTATTGGTGTATCAAACTCCAGTATCACCAATTTGAAGAAGATTTTAAATTCTCCAAAGGCCATCGTCGTTCCTTCAGTCAATCAGATTGAGTTGCATCCATCCTTGTCTCAACACAAGTTGTTGAAGTTTTGCAAAGAGCATGGTATCCTATTACAGGCGAACTCTCCCTTTGTCTCCACAGATTCTCCTTCAAGACACTCTCCTTTTCATCATGTCCACGTTTAGCTGTCAGTGAAAGATCTTTGGCAACTTTTTCAATGAGGGAATCCAGAATGACTTTCTTTTTAGGAAAAATGTGATTGATTTTTTTTTGATTTTCCAGTGGCGAAAACGGTTGATGATCTCAATAGTGAGTCTGGTGTGGATGTTCTCTTGTGTTTTTCAGCACTGACGCTAAAAGCAATACTTGGTTTCCTTCCCGGAAATGTGAGTATTTGTTCAATAATTTAGTACCCGCTTCACCTGCTCTCCTGAAATGAAATAAGCCATTTCATGAACCGACTTCAGTCAAATGGCCAAAACCCCTGGTATTTACAACCTCAATGAATTCAAAGCCCATTAAAGATTAGCAATATAAGCTTTTTCGCGATTTCCAGCTCCGCGTGTTCTTGCATTGAATTTACAGCCTGACGGGGCTTGGTTCCAATTAAGTTTCGATATGACAAATCGCTTTACTTCTGTTCATATACTCTCTCTCATATTGTTAATAGTTATCCACAAACGAGCTCATAAATTTGCTCATTATATTCACTTAATACTGCGTCAAACCTTGATTTAGAACCTTCATTTATAATCAGCTTATAAATCAGGAGCTCAATTGGAAGAAAGATTAATGAATGGTAGTGATACGACATCGTTTAACTGCTAACACAGAACTAATAGTAGATTTACTATGAATTTTATGAGAAACTGTATATATACAGATGATATTGTAATTCTTCAACTCATCGGAATTTGTGATTTTTACAAGAATCAACAATGTCCTTCTTTGACTCAATCTATAAGGCAAACCAAAAGATTAGAACGATTGTCCCTCTTGATAAAAGAAACAAGAACTTTAGTTTCTTTATTGTGCTGATTGCAACTTGTTTGGATAACTTTAGTCTTGCAACAGGTATTACTACCTTACTATCTACTCAAGAGCACTTCAACACCACTTCAGTTATCGCATCATGGACTTTATCATCATATACTTTGACCCTAGGTGCTTTCATTATGCTAGCTGGTAAACTCACTGATGTTTTGGGGCCTGAGCTTGTGTTCTTAGTTGGTATCTTTGGCTCAGGTATTGTCTCGTTGATCAATGCGGTAATAGAGAATCAGATTATTGTGTTGATTGTGTTTAGGGCCATTCAGGGTACATTTGCAGCAGCTTTAATTCCATCCTCCTTTGCAATTGCTGGAGTTTATTATAAAGGAAAACAACTAGGTATTGCGGTGAATGCCTTAGTTGTAGCATTGACGGCAGTTTTTGGTATTGCAACTGTCTTAGGTGGTGCGTTTTCATTAACAAATATTGGATACAAAGGTGCCTACTACTTCGTCTTTGCCTTGGCTATGGTATTGTTTCTTTTCCTTTACTTTGCGATGTATCCTGTACCTAGAACAGATGCCCATAAGAATTTGAGCTTGAAATACTTAGATTACCCAGCTGCAGCTATATTGGTCATTGGTATCTTGTTGATCATTCTTGGTTTGACGGAAGGTGGTGACTCGTGGCATAAGCCTGCTTCTTATGTTCCCTTGGTTGTTGGTGCTGTCGTCACAGTCTCTGTTGTTCTGTTTGAAGTCATCTATCTAAGTAACTACAAGGCCAAAATTGATGTGATTATTCAACAATTGAAAGACACGAGTGGACAAAGTGATACACCAACGCCGGAAGAGAAGAAGGAAGATGCTTCAATCAGTACAACTAGGCGTTCCGAATGCAAGCTAGCCACTTCTTGGAGATACCAAGTGCAATTACTTATTCCAAAAGAAGCTTTCAAGATCCCAAGTATTTACCCTTATCTTCTTGCGACGTTTTTACTATTCATCAGTTTCATTGTTGGTGTTGTGTCGATGGTTCAATACTATCAATTCGTGGTTAGAGATTCACCCCTCTTGGCAGGGCTAAAGAACTTACCCATCTCAATTGGGTTATGCTTTGGTGCCATGGTCAATCAGGAAGGTCCAGTCTATAAAGTCGGCATGAAGTATTGTTTGCTATTATCAACGGTGATCTTGATTGGTTCAACTGTGTGGATGTCAAAACATGACTTTAGGGTTGATAACAGCTATTGGAAGTATGATGCAATTAGTCAGTTCCTTTTTGGTTATGGTTTCAACCTATATTTTAACATTTACATTAACGCTATCTTGAGAAGAGCTCCGGTCCATTTACATGGTGTGGTCTCAGGACTATTACAAACTATTTCCCAAGTTTCAATGAGTTTGGGTAATAGTCTTCTGTCTTCATTCCTAGGTGATTTAGAAATTATTGATTCTATTGATTACAGACTGAAGTTACAATCCAAGTTTAGAAATGCACTTTACTTAGCCATGGCAAGTGCTGCAGTGTCTTTTGTTTGTCTTCTATGTGTCAAGAATCAAACATCAGTGGAGAGCCCTTCTAGCGAAGACGTCAACGTTTCCAAAGAAACAGAGAATGGCGATCAAGTTTAGACTTTGAACATCAAACGTCACAGTTCACTGAAGTCTGAAATTTGAATAGCATCAATAACCAACTTGTAAACAGTATCAAATGGATTTGTAAATTGTAATAAGACCAGAGTCCCCATTAGTATATACCTTTAACAATCTGAATTTAAACAACTTTACATTTGAGTTCTTGGTGTTTCAAGGTCAGCAGTGAATAAATATTGAAGCAGCAGCCAGCTTTGATTATTCAGATGTTATCGAGATAATGCTACTATCCCACCAATAGTAAACTGTATAGGGCCTTAATCACTTTTCACCACTAGAGATTAGATTTTAGGTAGTATATATATATATATATCGTTATATAAGAATCGATACCCCAGAAGTTTATCCTATTAGGATATTGTCTTAGAACGCAACACTGTTTTGTCCCATCATATGGAAATTCCAAGCTATGAGACAACACATTATTACTATTTATGATAAAAGAAGCCATGGACTCCGTCAGGAGATGCATATCTCCTCCCTAATGGCTAGGACTTGCCACATAAGCAAATTATACGCTTGAGAAGCAGGCACCAATCCACTAGCATTGTCCCTAATTCAGCCATAACGCCACACAACTTTAACATATACTGATTTACTTGCGCTATATAGATATTAATTTATGCGTAGAAAGTCGGTATTTAAGACATGAGTAATGGCTACCTGACTTCGAGTCATGAAGTAACCAGGGAATCCATAAGGTAGCCATGTATTCCCAAAACGTATATTTGCCTATTTAGGATATATAAATTGTAATCTTGGTCACAATGATCTTAATTAGCATGTGATCAATCACCGTACTTATCATTTGAACAAAATAGTCATGAACTTTTTACCATACAACGTTCTGCTATAAGAATAGCTTTGGTCTCGGCGCTTGTACTGGATGCTGGGGCCACAAAGAACTTGGAGGGAAGTCTTTATCTTTCTCTGGATCATTAGAAACATCTTCAACGTGATTACTGAATGGAATAGGGTTGATAACAGCCTTGCGAGGTTTACGAAGTGATGTCTGTGGTGACTCGTCCATAGATCTCATCCTGTTGTTGTTTGTTGTTTTTGTGTTAGTGATTTTTTTTGAAGTGACGCGTCGTGGGACAATCATGTTCTATTAATTAGACGGACCCGCCCGCCCCACGCATCGAACCAAGGACCTTCCAGATGGCTACGTGATGGCTTCTCGGGTCTTCAATCGAAGGTAGCCAGTAGCCAGGGCGGCTGGCTATTTACCGGGTGGCTACTTGGAGAGCCATTGCCCATGTCTACGGTATTAAGTAACTGAAATGAATAAGCAGCCTCAGGCTCTTACAGAGATCTGCCTTTAATGTATTTAAAGCTTTTAGAGCGAGTCAAGTTTAGGAGTATTCGCATCGATCGCTTTTCAAATCCCAAAATGTTCGTTACTATAGCAACAGGAATTTACCGATGATTAAGAAAATCGAGTTGGGAAGACCAACCCCATAATCTATAGTGAATAAACAGCTGTCTCCCACTGCCCAATTGTGACTCGCCATTTGTTACCCGAGAACTGGAGCTTTTAGCTTGCAGCTTGCAGCCTGTTCCTGTGCAGTAGTAGTGAAGGCCGAGGAGATCAGGGTTCAAAGTTGTAGAGCCTGGTAATTTCAAAGTGAATTAGTCTGATGTCCAATTAACCAGGACACCCAACCTTATGTTCTAGCTGACTATCAATCACTAAGCGAGGTGAATGAAGTAGATCAATGAGGTAACAGGAACATAAACGCTCAAACAACTCACTATCTTCGTTCTTTAGTTGGTAATAGATCCTTCGTTGTGGAACACAGGACCGTTCAGCTTTCAGCGTGGGCCAATAGCAGAAACACACTCTAATCTCCAAACTTGGCTCACATTAGACACGAAAACGGGGAAATTTAAGCTCCAATAGTTCAGAGGTATCATGTCCTGGCTTGGGATTGTCCTATCTATCCACTGAAACGTAAGAGTGACTCTGAAAATGATTGCGAACTGGAGATCTGCGAGATAGTCCAAGGCGGGGTTTAGGGGAATAAATAGAATAGGGAATACTATCACGGTACTAACAGGACCAACGGAACTAAGCTGCCAACAAAAGCCAGTTAGAGTGGGGGAGATGAATGTGCTCTCTGGTATCATATGAGGTCATTTTATCTCTGTGTAGTAGGCCTGTCTCATAAGGGAAACAGACTATCGGCTTCTAATTCAATTAGGTATGCAGGAACATACCTGGATTAATTTGTGTTGGAAGGAATGTAGGAACCAGACTTGCTTGAGAGGTTAGCTAGTTCAATAGCACAACCTAGAAACTACAATGGATACATTGGTAATTGAGTAATTTCAAAAATAACTACTTGTGCTACACTGTTTCAGGGTATTCATCAGGATTCAGAAGAGTCAATGAAATACGGCGTAAGTTCCATGTTCCAAAGACCGGCAGTGATGTTGCACGACCTCACAGCGACAGCGGGAACACTGGTGGGACACGCGTTCTCACCGGAGGTGCGGCTGAAGCGATTGTTGGGTTTACTCCGCAGATGCCATGACTCCGACTGAATCATATGTGGCAGAAAATAACTGTTGGCAAGGCTGGTGATCGTTTACTGTCGCTACGGTGTTAAGGCGCCTTGCGGTGTTAAGTAAATTTTCGCGGTCTTACGGTGTTACCCCAGAGTCCATAGATCAAAAAAGCAACTCCTGCAACGGGGTTTAGCGACAATCAAGATCAACGAATGATCAGTGGGGGAAGGAAGTCTGCAGCAATGAACAACGGAGGGGTTTTACTGGAAGTCATGCTGTGTGGTTGTATAAGCCCAACGGTTGGTCTGATTTACCCAGAGTGCTACCGGTGGATCGGTTTGAGAATCTAGAGCGTACTCTTTTTTTTTCCTTCTTATCATAGGAAAGAAGATCGTGCACACAACCGGGCACGGCTGTGCTGCTTGAAAAGAGGGTGCGAGTTATTCCAGTGCCAAGTTGTGGTGGAGGCCGCCTGCCGGGCTGTGATTGGCTCAACTTTCAAGTTTCAAGTTGGCTGGTGCAAGTTACCTTACCTATAGAGCAGATCCCCCAAAAGAAAAAAAAGGCGCTAGGCTGTTGACGTAGAAGTTGACATCTTCCTGGACTTTAGACTTCGAATGGGATGTTCAAACTTCAGAGTCCAGATGTGTAAAGAATCAAAGAACTAGACAAGATAGTCTGAACAATATGTACAGCACCAGTCTAGACTCATCAGTGGCTCTCAAGACCATATCGAGTGATCTGGTTTCAAACCCTCAACGGCCAACCAACCAAAGAATTCCCGCCTAAAAAAAAAACAAAAACCTGTCATTCGGAGTTACGACGTCCTCAACAGAACTCCGGAAGTCCAATACACAGAAAAGACCAGATAAACGTCCCTAAAGAACAGGAAAAGTATCTAATAGTACTAAATTGCCTTCCCTGAGCAGTCTGAACCAATTTCCCTCTCGAAATTCTCACCCCTTTACCTCAATTACGGAAAACAGTCCATTATTGATAGCCTTCCAAAACTCCGGGAGAAATTCCCCAGAAAACCGCAGCTCGAAGAAAAAACTGCTTCGGAGTTTGCCACACAGAGTAAAAGTTATAAAACAGGGGCCATCACCTCAAACCCAGCTCCTCTCCAAATTGGTCTCCATATATCAAAAACCGATGGAACTTCCCACCCCTGCTTCACTGGGTTTCCAATCTCCAAGCTCCTCTGTAAGCAGCATCACTCCCCCTGCCGGGGATGCAGCTGCCTCCGTCAGACCAGGGGATCCAGGGTTCAGGAACCCACACGACAAAAAGGGAAGATCAACAAGCTGCTTACTTTGCCAGAAGCGCAAGCAGAAGTGTGACCACCGCTTACCATCGTGTACAACATGCATTAAGGCTGGTGTCAAGTGTGTCCAGCCGGCCAAGTACGCTGTGAAGGCCCCATCCAAGGACGAATACACCATCATGCTGGAAAAGAAGGTGAAGTTCCTTGAAAAGGTGCTCGACATGAACAACATTGAGATTGATGAAATGGGAAACCCCAACGTCAAGAAAAACTTCAAGTACAAGAAGTTCTCTCCGTTCATTACAGAATCTGCTTGCACCACCACTGCTACTACTACTTTGCCCAATATTACACAAAACAATTTCCACCTCCAAGGACGCAAACTACCCATGATTCCAGATCAAAAGGCAATCAGCTCGTCTGTGACATTGGAAAGATTTGATTATTCGGGCTCAATATTTGCCAAGTACAGCCTTTCCGACTTCACACAGTTTGATCCAGTGTACGAGGTGGACGAGTCCCATTCTCGTGCCTTTTTGGACATTTACTTTACCAGATTGCAATTCAAATATCCACTCCTTGATGAGGCTGAAGTGTTTGAGTTCCATAATGCCTATGTCTCTAGCCACAACTTGACGAGTTACATGAAGGATATCGGATATTTCCACTTCTGTTGTGCCCGTATGTGGATGGTTTATGCCATTAGCTCTTGCTTACAGATGACCACTGGTAAGTACAATGGCCCAACCCCAGAGAGATTCTTCAGTACTGCCATTAGACACGCCACAAAGTGTGGAGAGTCGCTAACGGATTTGCAGAAGTGTGAATTGTTGACTCTAGCGGTGCTTTATTTGATCAGAACCGACAGGGACTCTCTGTGCCTTTATGAAATCATCAAGGACTCTCTGGCAATCTGTGTGAGACTGGGACTTAACAAATCTCCAACTTACTGGACACTACTTCCTGGTGATCGCATGAAGAGAATCAGAGCGTGGTGGTGCAATTACCTCCTGGAGAGAATGATTTGCATCGCTGTTGGCCAGAGCCATTCCCTTCCTGAGACTGAAGTGGACCCAGACTTGCCACTGTTTGAGTTTGAACACTCCAAATCAGTGAAGCACCCAAATAACATCAACTTTATCAACCAGAGTATCAAGCTGCGCAGAATTGAATCTAGATTTGTTCAAGAGTTGCAGATTAGCTCCTCTATCGACCAGGTTTCACAGATTAAAGAACCATTGCCTATTGTGGAGAGATTTTTCCAAGAATTAGAGGTTTGGAGAGGTAACTGTGAAGTGTTTGCCCCAGGTATTGAGAATGAAACTCTGAGACTCTACTACTATCGTTCTGTCCGTCTCCTGATCCAACCATTCCTGGAACTCCTGGATCCAATGGATGCTCTTTTTATGGAGTGCCAAGCTGCTGCTGGCCATATTTGCCAACTGTTCAAGGTTTTCCATCAGAAGACAGTCTTTGGCCACTCAACCACCGCGATCCATACTGTCTTCTCCGCTGGTGTGACGTTAATTTACTGTTTATGGCTGGCGAGAAACAAGGATGACCTGAAGAGAAAGGAGCTCGGTGATGAGGCGAAGCATACAAGACCAACCGTGTCAAAGGCACTTTTCAATGGATTGAACGACTTGAGGGCCTGTTCTATTTGTCTCTATGTGATGACTGAGCGTTCCAAGTTTGCCTTGATGTTCAGAGATACTTTTGACCAACTCATGAGTGCCACGATTGGCAACTTGATTGAACGTTGCGGGCCAGATGCATCTGAGATTATCTATTCCAATGAACCGGGGATGCCACCGGCAACTGTGCGCAGATTGGACCAGTCAGGTTACTCATCTACTGGGTTCGGTATGGACAACGTTGGATTCTCCAATGAGGAGAAGAAAGAGAGAGCTGAACGTAGAAGAAAACAGGGTCAACTGCAAAAGAATGTTGTTCCAAAGTCACTGTCGCATTTATTGATCAAACCAACTGAGTATGAGAATGATGGTGACATGTCGCCTGCACCGAAAAGAGCAAAGCTCGACGACAGCTTGAAGGAAGCTAGCATACCACACGATGTGGTGAACCTCAATTCTTTTGCATACCCTTCTTCCTCTTCAGCCACTACTGGTTCTTTGACACAGCAACAGGAGATTTCCTTGTTCAACGGAAGAACAAACAGAATGATCAATGACATTAGTGTGTGGACAGGCGAGAGCGGTGGTGTTCCAATCACTACGTCTCTGTTTGATCATCAATTAAAGACTGGTGGAGCTGGGAGCGATGTTCGTGCAGCCAAGGTGAAGGTGATGAATGCTGGGGCAATTAATAAGAAGGTTGGACAGAGCAATTACCTGTGGAACGTTCCTGTTGAAGAGTTTTGGCGTAATAATGATGATTATGGGTTTTTGGCATGATGCGTTTTTATATTTATGAGTTTAATGATAAACAACATTGATTTAAAGATTGTAAAGTGGGCTGAAAGAAGGCTTAGAGAAGTTCCGACCATCGATGAGCTTTATCCTGTTCCGAGGGTTGGATCGAAAACACGTCAATTTGATTCTAGAAGCTACTCAAATTCAGACATCTCTCGACACTAACCTCGACAGACAATTTGATGCTAAGGCTGCTAACACCGCTAAGGTGCTACACATACTTGCATGCACTTCCCACAGCAAGACTACGATGCATACATATGTCCACGCGCCTTTGTAATGACGCGCCTAAGATTGAGATCATCAACTCGACTGACGCCACTAACCAAGCCGGCTCTGGAAACGAGGAGCCTTCCACTGTGCTGGATATTGCAGATGAGACAGAGGATATTATGTCGGATAACAAGATCGTGTATGTGGATACTATGAAGGTTTATAACGAACTAAGAGAGCTGGGCTACACGGAGAAACAGAGTGACATTATTCTACGGCTCATCAAGGAGAATGTCACATCAAGTCTGGACAAGCTGCAATCGAGGATCTTGACAGAGATGGAACTGGAAAACGAGTCCTATCTCTTTGAGGCTGCCACATCTGAGTTGAAAACTGAAACTGTGACCTCCAGGGAAGCTGACCTGAGAAACCTGGAGATGGACAAGTATGCATTAGAGAGACTCATGCAACTAGAGAGCGATGAGCTGAATGAGTATCTCATCATGTCTAAAAATGATTCACAAGTTACTATCAATGACCAAATATCTGAGAACACTCTTCTTCAAAAGAAGATCAAGATGAAGATCCAGGATTTGGATAATAAGATTTCGACAAAGGTCAACAGTGATATCAAATCAGAAATCGAAAGTTTGAGATGGCACACAACAAGAAGTGGACTGATGGCAGTGCTGGTTTTAGTGTTTAGTGTGATGGCTGGCGTGAGCATCAACAAGAAAATTAATAAAGAAGAACAACCTCAACAAGTGATTTTGAGAATGGTTGAACCGGAGACATTTGATGGCCCAGAGGAAGAAGGAGAGTTGGAGAAAGAACCACAGGAAAAGGATGATGATATTTTAGATCTAGAATTGAAAAAGAAACATGATGAATGAAATACATATATCTATAACAGAGTCTTGCTTCTGAGAGTTAATGAAACTACAGTAAGCAAAGATCGTAACATCAATAAAGTCATACCTGTAAATAAACAATTTAGACATGGTCTAATACACAAGGGTTTTTTTTTACATCTTGTGGGATCTCTCCTTCTTTGCCACCTGAATGAATCTTGCTTGTGGCTTATGAGCCAAAAACTTGCCCAAACCACCAATGATCTCTTGTGCATTGGTGCTCTGTAGGTCTCTTATGAAATTTGATCTGATAATCTTCTTGATGTCTCTGATACTATCTGGGTCTAAGTCCTTAACCATGTGCCAAAACTCCTCCAAAACCACATCATTGAACTTTTCAACGTCAGTCAAGTTGTAAATCTTATTGATGAGACCCAACTGATGCAAACGTTCGGCCGAAATTGGACGAGAAAGCAACAGCGCCTCATTTGCTGTAGACAGACCCAGCCTGTGAACTAAAGTCGCACCCGCAGCACCTTCAGAGACCAGTCCCAGATTGGCAAAAGGGGTCAGCATGAACACCTTGGAGTTCATAGCGTAGACAAAGTCACACAGCGCGACCAGCGCAGAGGACAAACCCACAACTGGACCATTCAAAGCGACGAGAAGGATTTTGGAGTGGTCATGAAATACAGTGGTGAGGTAGGCGTTCCTGGACGTGAACTTGGAGAGCCAATAGTCAGTCTCCTTGACATAGTCTTCAGAGGCACTCTTTCTGACATTGAGGTCCTTCACGTTGGCACCAGCAGAGAAGTAACGGCCACTGGACTTGATGTAAGTAACAATGGTGTTCGGATCCTTGTCTGCTCTCTCAACAAGAATGCCGAGGAGGAGATACTGGTCGTTGTTAAGGGCGTTGAGGTCCCTTGGCAGGTTTAGAGTGATGGTGGCGACCTTGCCACTGACAGCGTAGAGAATGTCTTTTCCCTCGGCCATTGTGAATGTGAATGTGAATGTGAGTAGAAGTGATGAACTCTTGATGGTTGTTTTGTTGATGATGGCTTTGTTTGCGGGTGGTCAGGTTAGCTTTTATACCTGGCAAGTGAAATGTGGAGAAGACGGGGCTCTTTAACCGAGGATAAACAAATCAAACAAAAACAACCGAGACAACCCCAAATTTTCACTAGATGGCAAATGGCCACCAAGAACCTGATCAAAAAGGCTGCGAAGACCTCAAACAAGCCGAAGAGAGAGCCGAAGAACAGAGAGAAGCTCAATGTCAAGAGGGATAACATCGCTTGGGGACAACATCGATTCAGAAACGTGATTGAGGCAATCCATTTCTTGACTGATCATCAATGGAGCACACTTCCCTCTCAGTTGAAACCTGAGTTCACAGACCATATCAAGAAGTACAGACAAGCTACTCCCAAGATGGTCACAATGGGTCAGTTGTATGCGCTGATGTCCGCATCCACAGTTGACCAGCAAGTTTATAAGCTCTGCAGAGAAGGTGAACTGATTCAGATCGACACTGGGCTAGTAAAGCCTGCGATACTGGTAACAAGGTCTGAAGATTACGCCCTAGGAGTCGATGAAGAGGTTTTAGTAAGATTGAAGGAGTTTGTGCGAAAGAATAACGCCTCTTTTATGAGAAAGAGTCTGTTGACTGGATCATTTACAGAGGCTGAAGTGCAGAAGTTGGTTGAGTTAAAATGCCTGGCTATTGTCCCCAGACATCCAGACTCACTTAAACTGACTTCACCAAATATGGGACTGGTAGTTAAGTTATTACAGACTTCACAAACTTGGATTGTGAGAACGTTGAAGGGCACTAGGTGGAATGAATTGGATGAGGATGAACTGAGGACAAAATGGAGAACCAACAAGGTTGTATACAAAGATTTTAAAGGTGTACAGCTGGATTGGTGCCTCTATTTTCTGATTGGTGAGGGATTAGTGTCTAGCTTCGATTCTATGGATAAGAGAGCTATAAGGCTGTTGTAACATCTACAAAGTTGTGTATGTCTTCAGAAATCAAACAAACAGTTAGTACTTGTACACATTGGCTAGGGATACACTCCTTAGTATCTCTTTACTTGCTTATTTCTGGCTCTTCTTTCTCTCTTTTCTCTTTGCTTTTTGTCCAACTTCTCTTGAGCCTCTGGGGACAACTTTTCTTGGGCTCTTCTAGCTTCTCTTTCAGCCTCCAATCTTTGCTCCTTCAATTCCTCCTCCTTTTGATCCTGGATGGCCTTTTGGATCTTCTGAATCTCAGTAGTTCTGACATTGTTGATCTTCTTTTGTTGGTCAGGCTTCAACTGAAACTTAGCAGCACGGTCAACAAGCTCGATAACTTCCTTAACCAACTCTTGAATCTGTGGTAATTTACCATTGTCCAATTTCAAAGAGATGATAATCTCTGGGTGAGACTCGGCTTCCCTTAGAGTGGTTGGCTTCTCAACAGGTAAGTCAGTGATTGCAACAAACTTCAAGAAAGAACCAGATCTGGATAGGGCAGAGGTCAACTCTGGGGTCACTAGTTCGTTGTTCAGCTCGGAGGATTCAGACATAAAGACAAATTCAGCTGACAAAGAGGATGCCTCAGTAGTCTTGGTCAATGACAAGAAGTAATTCCCCTCTCTTTCTTTGTTCATACCGTTCTTGTTGACAATAGAGAAGACATAGTTGCCAATCTTGGTGTCCTTGTGTGGCTGGATCACGATAAAGACTTGATCCTCTGGGGCAGTGATCGACTCAAAGAATTGGGAAAAGATAGATTCTGCAACAAACATGAAGAGATTCTGTCTTGGGGCCAGGTTAATCTTGATGGTTAAACCAGCAATATTGATACGACCAGTGGCGTAAGAGGTGAAGTACTGAGAAGAGTCCTTGATGTAGAGCTCTTTTGCAGAGACACCAACTTGGGCAAAGTTTTCATCGAGCACTGGGTTCAGCGACCTGATGAAGCCACTGGCCAAAGACCTGTTTCTCTGAGCACCACCGGTGAAGAGAACAACAATGACTGCAATGATAGCCAGGCCAACTAGTTCAGCGGACCAATCATAGTGCTTGATTCGGCCAAGGAGACCCATAGCCACAAGGTCCTCATAAGGAGTGGTGTAGTACTCCCTTTGAAGAGTGTTGACAAACTCCAGAGCTTGGGAAAGAAGGGAAGACATGGCTTTTGATGGAGAGCGTCAAGAATTTGTTGTGGAAGAGAGAGCCTGACTGATGTCCAACTTTTGTCGAGATTTCCAAACTGTGGATATTTTCGCGAAAGCAGAAGCGGAGGCTCAAGAGCCAGCCCCACGAAAAATGTACAACAGGGGCCCAAAGGGGAGGGCCCTTGGATGTCACTTGTTCAGCTTCATCAGATAATCATTTCATTAACACACAATAAAAAGACAATTAAACTCAGATATTATCATACAATAGACTTAGTAGCTTAGCTTATTCTCTCATTCCTTGGTTTCATGTCTCGCAATATCTTCCTGCTTTATACCATGATGAATAGAGGACTGCCATCCTCTAGCGTTTTCAAAGCCATTAGTACCTCTTTGGTAGTTATCAAAAACTTGATACATCTTGTCACGGGAAGTGGTCACAAAAGGTCCATGCTGCACCACACCTTGGTCAAGGATTGGGCCACCAATCAAGACAAATCTGGTAGAGCCCTCTTGAGACTCAGGAACTTTACCCACAACCTCCTCGCCGTCTC
>JAJMLD010000117.1:0-24481 GCA_030569515.1 Barnettozyma vustinii | reverse complement strand
TGTTTGTTTTTTGTTTTTCTGTTACTGCATCTTTCGATCTCGGAATTACCAGCACGGTTACATTCATCCGGATTATATAAACCATTATGTCATCTATCGTTTGGGTTTTGCGTTTTCGTTCGGCTTTAAACGTATGCAAGTAGTTTCCATGATTAATCCGATGGCCCATTTGACATGCTTCTTGACACTTTGTGCATCCGTTCTACGTGCCACGAGCAAGGCCCTTGGCGTTTGTGAACTATTCTTACTTTCTTACTGCTTTCAGTGATGAAACACCCAATTTTCCAGCTCATTCCTGACTAAGAGTCACAACATCTGTTACTAGGCCCCCCTCCCAATAGCCCCACAAACTGGGAGATGTTCATTCAAATTTCAATAGTAACCAGCTTCTTTAATATGACAGACCATTGGGCATTGGGCTCAGTGCTCAGTGCTTACCATCACCAGGTACCTGAGCCAATGATGTGACAAACCCTCTTTTTTTTTTTTTTTTAGTTTTTTTTTTTTGTCTCCGGAAATTAGTATGACCCGAAGACCTGCTTCTACCTATCAAAATTAATAACCATCTTTATACCTATAAAGAAATTCCCTTTTTTTTTTTACCACCTCTAGACACTACCAGCTCCACTATGCTTTTTCATGATTCATCACCTCATGACCACCTTCACTAACTGTCTCATTCCACTCAACAGAACACCGGCCACAACAACAACGCCTGAAATTGCGTCGGTATAACCCAGCCAGTTATTCAATGATCCAAGCTGCTCCAACTCCAAATTCACCAGGTCCAAGCCTGCTAACGCCACTCTGAAACCATAGTTAACAACTAACAATCCAAAAACCCAGGCAACATTGCTTAAGAATCCTTGGAATTGGACGTTCAGCACCTTCCCCAGCAGGCTACTATCACTATTCTTGAACAACTTCAAACCAAAATAGCACCTCATGGCAAAGTTAAACAAACACAGCATGTTTAAGAGCTTACCAAACGCAAGAACGCTGAGGTATCCATAGTTGAACCACTTGTCCAAGTCGAGGTTCAAGTCCTCTATTTTCAAAACCCCAATCAAACTGAGCTCAAAGACGATAAAAATGATGAAGAAGACAATAAATGCATCCAGTATTCTGTTCTCTATCATCAAGTTCCTTTGGCTAACCCTCTTTTGATCCAGAGCAATGGTAGTAGTGGACGGCTTGTATAATACCACCTTGAACTTCTCCAGTTCTACGGTCTTCTCTTCGAGGGCCTCCTGCATCTGAAGATCTGAGCTTCTTCTTTCACTCGCTTTTTCGATGTCCATGTGGACTCTAACACTCTCAAAGACTCACAAGATGGGAAAGTGAAGTTGGAAAAGAGTAAGTAATGATTTGTATGTGAGTTTTCTGTTTTTTTTTGGATTCTAATATTATTGTCGTTCTTTACTTCCTGACACATTCATGCACACAGCCCCAAGAAAATTGCTGCTGCTCACGTGGGGAAGTCTGGGCGGGCCGCGGGCCATATTCGCGATATCGCGAATTCATCGGTTATGAGGACAGTTGGATAATTTGTATTGGAAGATCAGGATTCAGTAGAGAACCTCAAGCTCATTACGTGTAACTTTGTGGACAGTAGTCTGTGCTGTCTTTAAGTTTAACTGAAAATTATTACTGTGTCTGTTCAAAGTTCATCAGCAAAGTGGTCACGTCTCGTTCAATCTATTCTAGAGATTTTGATTCAGTCAAATAATTTTGAATTTTGAGAGAATTCATTGGGAAACTCGAATTTGGAGTTGAACGACAAGTTTTAAGCTCCAGGAAACTGAAAGCCTTCATGGAATATAGTGGTACTTCTGAACGGTACGCAAAATGTGCAATTCTTGCCTTTCTAAAGTCAAAAATGGAAATTTCAAAGTCTCAGGAAGTATTTAATAGCAACTTAGAGAAATTCATTCCAGAAGCCCCTCTTATCCCTAAATAATCCTTTCAAACTTGTGCGATTGGCCTCTAAATTCCTGAATTATGATCAAGACTAGATATCTTTTTTTTTTGTGTCATTGTCACGAAAATTTCCCGATTCGGTTTCATTATCAACACTACCACTTCCACGTCAGGTAGTCCTCGGTATGATTTGCACCAACATCTAAAATATTCATCATGAAGGCAGATCAACTAACAATTAACTCAACAGTAATCACTTGTGCTCGTCTTCTGCCAAAAAATCTGCTCGCCTATCAAAACTGCACATCTTCTCCTTTGAGAAATTCCCTTCACTATGTCTTGGAGTATCTTACATGTATGTACGGGGTATATGAAAAGATGATTAATTTCACCTTTTGCAATCTCTTGGGATACAAAATAACAAAAAAACATTATGTACCTGGGATTGAAGATAAAAAACTGAATACCAGCTCTGACTCAGACCTATAAGCAAACGAAGAAACAGAGCAAAGTGAACTAGTGATCTCTAATTTTTATTCTTTTTCGAATAGCAAGCACATCTCAATTGATGATGAAAGATAGCTGAAAAAAGCAGACATATATAGCTTGGGCATTCTCACATCGTTTCTCCTCTCAAAACGTATCTTCTGTAGACTGATTCTATATCAAAATGCCACACGTTAACGACAAAGGCTGCTACAATTCCGCTTACACTCATACGGTGTCTTCATTGGAAGAAATACCGGTGCTTTCCCATCTTCTGGTCACGCGAATGAAGTAGCCAAGGGTTACCCCAACAATGAGATGAAGGGCTTTGACACTAAGGCCGAGGCTAGGAAATTCTCCAAGGGCGGCTCCAAGTCTAAGTGAACAGTACTGTGTCTCTTGTTTGTGACTGATTTCCTTGTCTAATAATTTTATTCTTCTCTCTAACTGATGAGACTTTTTATTGCTCTGTGATAGTCAGAAGTTTGACCCCTTTAGATGCATATCAAGTCCGGGTAACCCCACCCCTAATGAAAACACTAGTAGAAAAAATCCATCACTCCACTTTAATGTCATCTCATCTCACGGGTACCTCATTCAATGACACAGCTCTTCCTCTCTACATTCAACTGCCAGAAGTCTCCACAATTGGAATTTCCCAAGCTCATACAAGACAGCATTCACCGCTTCTCTGGGAACAAGACACCTGAAGTGATGGTTTTTGCCTTTCAAGAGCTCATGGGTCTGTACGACTCCACATTCCCTGATTATGTCTATGATTACCTTCATAAACTCTCGAATTCCCTTCTGAAAGAGGTAAACAGTCGTTTTGGTCAATTTGAGCTTGTGAAGTGTGAAATCTTTGGGAGTGTCGGTCTGGTGCTTCTCGTCCAACAGAGCCTGGTTGGCGACATTGGCGAGATATTCACTCGCAAGACATCATTTGGGCTTTTGTATTCAGCTATCAAGGGAAGTGTACTGGTTAGCTTTATTTTGAAAGGTGAAAGATTCACATTTGTGTCTGTGCATTTGAGTGCCAATGAAGGTGAGAACAATTATGACAAGCGCAATAACGATTCATGGGATATATGGCGCAATGCAAATGATCAAAATGACATGAGCGTGCTCGAAAGTTCAGGACATGTGTTCCTGCTGGGTGATTTCAATTACAGAGCCTCTACTCGTGTTGGAGATGATCAGGAAATCGATTCAGGTCTATTGGCAGAGAATGATGAGTTGAAGAGAGCTATGAGAACCAATGCTGCTTTTGTGGGATTCAAAGAGGCTGATATCCAATTCAAACCTTCCTACAAGTTCATCCCAGGAACAACAAGCTATGATTCCAAGAGGATACCCAGTTGGTGTGATAGAGTCTTATATCGTCGCTATGACCGCGACGAAGAATCGGTGATTCAATACAGTTCCATTCCAGAAATTCAGGCATCTGACCATATTCCTGTTGCTCTAAGTATAAGAGTTGGCTCTGCTCCATCTAATCCTATTCTGGAAGGGGGTGAGTTGGTTAGCGATGATCACCATGTCATTCTACATGAATCTCTGTTTGAAGTTAGACAAGCTGTCGGCGTGGTAGCAACTTTCTTCATTCAACTTGGTTTGTTTGGTGCAGTGGCACCGAAAGGAAGGGTTGTCACTGGAGCACTGGGTCTGGTAATTATATTCTACTACTTCTTCTCATGAACAATTGTGCTATTAAACCAGCCCTTGCTTCTTGAGCTCGTTGTAAACACTCTGACTCATTACGTTACCTTCAGAGTCCTCCACCTCAATAGCTTCGTCTTTTTCCTTCTCCTGAACTTTCTTCTGCTTGATCAAAGAGTCCCACAATGTTTTTGCGTCCTCAATCTTGGTAATATCCTTAAAAAGTGAGGACGGTTCAATGCCCAAGCAACGAAGACCATTAGTATGTCTATGCTCACCAAAATGTGATTCAAATGATTTGCGTCCCATGTATGCAAACCCACCACAAATTTCACAAGTGAATTCAACTCCGAGACCATGAAGCTTGTAAAGCCAAAATGGGATAGGCTGGCCATCTGGTCCTAGTGGCAAGTTCATTGGGTTGAATGCAAGCTCATTGAAAGTTCCGCTTGTTTGCTTGGTATCTTCTTCTTCGTCAGATGATGGCATTATGAGTTCTTCGTCTTCCTCTTTTGCATAGTTGTCGATTTCAATCTGTTTCTCCCTTTCAGTCAGCGCTTTCTTTCTCTCGGTGTTTAATTTAGTGGACTGGCGTACACTGTTTAGGATCTCAATCGTGATTTTATGGATTTGATGCTGTAGAAGAAGGGACTCTTGCTGTGGTCGTTGCGTGGATTTAGATTTCTGGTTCTTCTGGTGCTTTTTTCCTGGGATATGAGCCTCGAAGACTGTCTGCTTGGCAAACTGTTTGTTACATACGGTGCAGAATAGTGGGTCATGATGTTGCTCAGATTGGAACTCCTGTTTGGATGTGTCAAGGAAGTCAGAAATGTTGAACAGTGGAAGGGACTTCTGGACAAACTCCACAAGGTAATCATACAACTGTTTCAAATAAGTGAAGAACTCAGTTGACTTCGATGGTTGAATATTCTGGCTTTTGAAATCATAGAAAATCTCTAGGTACTTAACATATCCTAATTTCTCCTCATTCAAGTTAAGCCACTGTTGATGGAAGTCAACAAGATCCAGATACTTTCCGAAATATTCTCCTGGGGAAAACATGCTCGATAGTCGAACATCGCTAGCAAACTGTGATAGAACATTGATCCCGGATGACTTCATCTCGTAGTGCTTACTCAAAGGCTCAACGACATCCTCATTGTCATCATTCTTAATCAGTTCAAACTGCTCGTCAAACTTGATCAGGGTTTGTTTCTTGTCTTGAAATTGCTCCCTAACATTACTTTCTATCTTTAATTCTCTCAGCGCAGTCTTCTGTCTCTTGTACTGACCTATCAACCTTGTGATCTCATGCTGTTGGAGTAAGACTTCCTTGTATCCTCTCTTCTTAAATGCCCCATTGAATACAACAGTGGACTCTGTTTCCACGACCTCGGGGTTTCGCTGGACACGAAGCGCAATCTGTGATTCAATGGTCTGAATTTCTTCCAGTATCTCTCGCCGACGCTCGAACTCCATTGGCTTTAATAAGATTGCTGGTGTAAAGATTGTTTGGATTATTAGATAAAGTTTTTGGTACTTTCTTTAAACTGGTTTGGCCCCCCTACACATCCGTACACCTTGAATGTGGGTTATCAAGGGACAAATTTCTGAAATTGTTTCATCTGCACACCACTAGTCCTCCTTGTCCGGACATTGACTCCCATCCGCAACATCTAGACATCGGAGTACAAATACTTCTTCTGAAATATCCTCTGTAATATGCACAAATCATACCTATAAGAACTACGACATGAACATTACTAGATAAAATAAGCGGTATATCTCATGACTCCTGATCTAGTTCTAATCCCAAACGCTCTTTGCTTTTGTTCTTCCCCAGAGGCGGTACTCATTGGTGAGCTCAGTAGATATTGTATCGAATCCAGTCTCGAATGCCTTGTAGCACAATTGAGTGACCTGAGTCATCTAAGGCTCGGGACATCCAATGTCCTACTTTCAGGGGGCTATCGCATGTCCCATGTCCATATATCTGATGGTGCAGGGATATTGAAAGACACTTTGTCCACTGGTGAAACGATGTTGTCCGAGACTTTTTGTCCTGGACAGTGAACGCTGTGGACAGAGATATATAGTTAGGACATCCCACATCCTAATTAAGAGGAATATCCACGTGATGTGTTATAATTCGGAGGAGTTAGTTCCTAATGCATTGGGGATGAATAAAGTTGTGCTGAAAATGGCTATATTCTATTAACAAACAAAGGTTCAAAATTGTTTGAATCACAGCTCTTTATGCGTGATTTAGGCCAAAATTGTTGGATTCTGATCGTTTTCTAGAAACCACAAATGGCAAGGGTAAAATGGTCAAAATTGTGATAAAAATATTAAAGTTGATAAGAATTGAGAATATATACTTTCAGGTCCTACCTGTAGTCGCTATTTAATGTGGGTTATCATGACGAGCAGTCTAGGTTCGAGGAGTTTTTGAAGTTATAGAATTTAAAGAATGACCCCAGTTTGAGATTTAAAGGCCAAATCGAAAGAATTCAGGGGTTATAATTACAGTTTACTCATCTTTATTTTTTTGCCTGACTTTGAACAAGTGGCTTTCATCTGGGCTGAAAAAATTCTACCGGACATAAATAAACCTAACGTGGTACAAATTGTGTGATAGATTCGAACTCTTTAAAAGTCATACTTCTACCAATTTACCGAATAACAGCAAGCTAAAGTGATTCTACTGAGGTTCATTTATATACATCCTTGGTTCTTCTTACTAGGCTGAGAACTAATTAAGTTGGAACTACCAAAGATGACTGAGATTGGGTGCTCGATGACATTGGACAAACCATACGGTACTGTCTGCCTGTCACAAGTCAAGAAACAAGACAAAAAGTCTCAACTGTAGGACACAGCCTAAACTTGTCCCGTGTCCTATCTCCAAAAGATGAATTGCATTCTATATCATATATATTTACAGCATATTTCTTGACCACTAAAATCTAATGATTAATCGGTGGCACCCTAGCTTCCCTTCAGCCCATGACTAAGGAACTGGGAAGGGCCCGTTGAAAGCCCTTCCTGCAGCCCAGAAGGCTCAGTCATATTCCGACCACTACTGTAGCAGTTCCGAGGGTGTATTGTACCAAGACAACAACAAACCTGTGAAATGTGAAAGTACAGTTCTACACGCGGTGTCAGTCATAAACACAACCACGCACGAAGAACCATGTCACAGGACGTCAACCGTCAGAAATCCGCGCGCTGGATGAAAGCCAGTGCAAACTATGATGGTGACGACTGGAGTGACGAAGACTATGAACAAGAGGAAGTTGCACCATTGCCCTCTATACCCAAAGAGTACCAGACAGCCCAACCAGATGAGGAAACTGGCGAGAGCGAATTAGAGAGCGCTGGTGAGACGCCCGTGATGCATCTTCAGAGCAAGTTTGACGCTATTGACTTGGATGCTGCTTCAGATGAACAAAGCGGCATTGTTAATGATGAGTATGGGTTGGTTGATGATGAGGAGGATGATGAGGAAGAGTACCGCCCACAGCAAGGAAGTCGATTTGCACCAGTGGAGGCCCTTCGGGATGTGTCATTGGAGCCAGCTGAATCTGTTCTCGACGTTGAAGAGACTGTGAGTGAAGTTAAAAAAGACCATAAGCCTGTTTCAGAGGAGAATTATGACGATATCATTGACACTTCAACACCTATACCTGAAGATCAGCCTGTTCAACAACAAGCAAAAGAGTATCAGTTTCATGAACAGGCATATGAAGAGGAGGAGGGCTCATTCGCTGAGTCTGTGAATGGGTTCCCTGAAGAGCAGGAGGCTGATGATGAAGAAGAAGACGTTGCGCAGAACTCTGTGGATGACGAGTACTTGAACGCAGTACCACAAAGTGATGACGATGAAGAGTACGTTATCCACAAAGTTGACTCTGGGTTTGGACAGTATGACAATCGAAGTCCAGATAAATTTGCCCCTGTGAATCAACCAAACTCATCATTTGAGAGTGATGATGTTCAACCACACGACTCCGACATTGAACCACAGAATGACTCTGTTCCTGAAATCATTACCATTACTGATGAAGATAACACAAGGATCGCAACAGAGCCACAGTACCTTACAGCACCACCCAAATCCACAACAGATGTCCCGGAGTCCCCAGTTCTTGATGTCTCTGACACTGACACGTTACACATCCATGAGCCTTCAACAGACGAAGAGGAGAAGAGCCTGTCTGCACAGCATATTCCTCGTGATGTGAGCACCCAGAGCATCAATGCTCTGGGTGGCGAGCATGCATACCTTTCATCCATCATCAATACGCCTGATCCCGACACTGGCAGCTTTGAAGACAATGCTGCGCATATCTCTGATGATGGTCATGAAGAAGAAGAAGAAGAAGAAGAAGAAGAGGAAGAGGAAGAGGAAGAGGAAGAGGAAGAACAGCCACATGGAACAGTGAGGGATTCCAAGTTTTACTCCTCTGTGAATGACTACTTTGACGACTATGTTCCTGACTCTTCAAGCCTATCACGAGCCTCTAGCCATTCATCGGGCTCACTTTCCACCGGTGGTGCATCCATGATCCAATCAGAAACATGGAGACATTCCAAAGTTGGAAGTGATCGCACTGCTTCATTTACTCAATCCATTGCAGACTCTACACAGCGGTCAATTGCATCGAGTGACGTGCAGTCTTTCCGTGGTGGTGATCAAAACGATGACGATACCGAGGGGACAGGGGGTGGACTAAACCCTGCAATGAGTATCAATATGGGCCAATGGAGACCCAATACTGCTAGTTACAGAGATGCCTTTATCCAAGGGAGTGCGTCGAGTCAACCACTTCCGAAGTTGGATAACTACACGAGGAACGAGAAGGGTGAGATTGTGGAGGATGTGTCATCTATTGGAGAGAGTTTACAGCCATCTACAACGACTGATGAATTCGCTGATCCAAGGGAATTGAGACCAAGTGAGGGATACAGAACTGATTCCAACACGTTGATTGCGACACATATCCCATTGAGTGCGACGCCGACGAATAATGAAGGAGATGAGAGATTGTTCCAAGAGGTGCAAGATACTCCGGCGACTCCCGTTGCTACTGTTGTTACACCGAAGAAGAAGAAATTGGTGAAACAGGTGAATATGAAGCAGATATCTACATTGGAGAACCCAGTGACGAGAATAACGCAGTATCGTGAGGCACGTATCAATGAAGTTAATGTCGACAGTGGGTTGAGCGACTGGATTAATTTCGCCTTACAGAAAGTTGAAGTTGTGCCATATTCCACCGATGTCTCAACACACCATGTGAGGGAAGCTTACGCTGAAGCAGCTGCGAGTGCTGGTACCGGTGGTGTCAAGAGACACAACAATTTGGGGAGTATATTGCAAAAGTCGAGGGTATTCCATGAGACGAGTTCGACAGCACAGAGTTTTGCCAAGGGGATCTTCTCCAGGGGTAAAAAGATCATTAAGAACGATAAATGAATGCATTGATCTCTATGTACAGAAGCTAGTATGTATTGTAGTTTCAATTATGCGTGTCCACCTTGCCAAAGCCTCTGTTGAAGTTCAGCAGTCCACCCGTCTTTCCACCAAGAATCTCTCTCACCTGGGTGACTCTCGCAACCCAAATCTCATGATCTTGAACCTCCATCACTGTCTCCTTCTCACAGACTAAGACACGCTCCACTTGTTTAAGCAATGGCAGTCCATTGACTGTCTCGTAGTCCATACCTTCCTCCAGGCCTTCAAAAGGTGACACAGTAACGTATTGCCTTGATATCTCATCGAAATAGCCATTACGTGCGAATTTCCGCGCCAATTCACCCGATTCAGGAGTTGGCTGAAGGATATGGAGTGCAAATTGGCCCTGAGTGTGTAAGTTTGTTGATGTCGTTGATGGTTTCATGAGGTTGAACTGGAGGAGAGGGTGTGGGTTAATGCTGAGTGATGTGACTGAGGACAAAGTTGCGCCGCGAAGATTGGGTGTGGTGAGGATCAGCACTGGGGCAGCAACAGTGGCCATGGCGTTGCGGAAAGCCGTCGTGGTGGCAATGGACATCCTGCTGGTACTGGTGGCGGTGGTGGTGGTGGTGATACTCAATGGGTGTATGTATCTGTTGAAAATTTAATATCAGTCAACAAACAAACGGGCGGCTTTCTTATTTATCGTTACACCACCACGGCACCATGAAGTATGTTCCCAACGCCCCCGTGTTGCGATCGCCTCTGCTGACATACCCGCAGCGATGGAACGGTAGAGCACCAAAACTTCAACTCCACGAGCCTGCGGTGGCACAACTGGACTTGTCCTCTAATCCACTGGCGCACATCCTGGCGAGTCCATCCAGAGTGGACCGTACCAATCGACAAGTGCGAGTCCCGCGTGCTTTGCTTCTGAGAATGTCCCTTGTCACGGACAGCGATTCCCAGCTCTGGCTCGTGCCCAACGTGGAGCGCTTCCACAGCTCGTCGTCAGACACTTATATCCCAAACAAGCTGACCCATGTCCGTAAAAGACGCTGGCCACAATACGCTCCATTGGAGATTATGAGCGAGAACAGCAACATAACCACACATAATGACATCAAAGTGAATGACGCCAATTGGGATATAGTCAATACTTTGTACCTGGAGCTGATATTGAAAGAGCTGCCCACTGCCTATGTGGCACAGCAAGGACGCCATGTGCTCTTGAAGAACGATAGCAGTGACAAGAGAGCGTTCCACTTCACACAGGACCATTGCACATTCAACTTGGGAGTGGTGAAGATCAAACATCCATTGCTGGACAAACTACAGACACAGATTCAGACCCATTGCGCCATAAGCTACAGCAACTGGTCTTTGGTGCACAACCTCTATTCCTTCATAGTCTACAACACTTAAGCAGTTAGATCCTCCGCTGTCTCTTCTTGTCGTTGTAGCGGGCATTCACCACTTCAAATCCTTCCATTCTCTCTCTAGAGGCCAATGGGATGTACTCTCCAACAACTTTACCTTGGCCATCACCAACATTCATCCTCACTTTATCGTTGTCTTCAGTGAATGGGAACAACTCTCTCATGAATGAAGACATCTGTGTCTTGACGGTGTTTTTCATCCATTGGGAGTAGACAACACGCTCAGTCTTGATCTTCTTTTGTGTGGCATTGGCTGGGATCCACTCCATTCGAGGGAATGAACAGTCATAAAGCACCAAGGGTAAATGGTCAGCCATCTCATATAATGGCTTTGTTGGGAATTCACCCTCAACATCCATCAAACGGGTTACAATTGATGCTTGTTCCAACCCTTGTCCAACTAGGAACAATACAGCAACCATGTTACGGACTTGATGCCATAAAAATGCTGAGCCTTGCAAATCAAAGCAATAAACATCATCGTGTAAATGCAATATCTGAGACTTGATAATCATTCTGTTGTAATTAGTGATTTGTTTACTCCCATCAAGTTTGCAGAAATTCCTGAAATCGTGTTCACCTTCGTACAATGGAGCACCTTTCTTCATCAACTCAATATCGAGTCCATTCGAGTGGAAAATGTAGCGATAATGTCTTGAGATGCAACTGAACCGGGCATCGAACCCAGAAGGTGGACGCAAAGAGATTGAATGGATCTTGATGTCTTCAGGCAACAAACTATTCAATATATTCACATAGTCAACTTCCCTGGAATCATTCTGTGGGTCCATTTGCTCCTCCTTGGACAAGTTCGACCGCACTTTCAAACCCACAACCTGGTTTAATGCACTCACTCCACGATCAGTTCTTCCACACCGTGAAAATGCGAAATCATGAGGGTTCAAACTGGGCACCATTCGACACTTGTGCAAAGCCTCAATGAGAACACCTTCTACAGTTGGTAATGGAGTAGGGTCCTTCTGAACAGCGAGTCCATTATAACCCCAACCAAGGTATGAGAATCGCAAGGCAATGTGTCTGGTGGCGTACTTGGACTGGTCAAATGCTCGCTGTGGTTTGCGCTGTGACTGTGACTGTGACTGCGATTGTAGTTGTTGTTGGTTTGATGGCAGCTGGCGTTCCAGCTCATGGATCCGTGCAATGAGTTGTTCTTTGGACAAGGAGGAGTATTCGGACATGGTTGTGGTCGGCGTGACGAGCCTCTTCACAAAGCTGAGCATTCAACGACTTGAGAACATCAACAATCAAAACACAGTTGAAATTTTTTTTTTTCATTCCTCTCTGGTAGAAAAACCCTAACCTCATCGCCATAATCTACACTGTATGTCTCTCGACTGGCCACAGCTCCAACTCACGCCATGGCTCAGCGATGCCATCACCTCCTTGGGCTTCCCGGCTATGACACCAGTGCAGGCATCCACAATTCCCCTCTTCCAAGGGAACAAGGATGTTATTGTTGAGGCAGTCACTGGATCAGGTAAGACTCTCGCATTTGCCATACCTGTGATTGACAAGCTCGCGAGACAAGAACAGAAGGAACCCTTGTTTGCAGTAGTGGTGTCTCCGACGAGGGAACTAGCACTTCAGATTGAGCGTGTGTTTGAGTCACTTCTCAAGTTCAACCCAGACGAGGACATCACGACCCAGAGCGTCATTGGTGGTGTTCAGACGCTCCAACAGGACTTTGATCTCTTCAAGAAACGCAGACCAGGGATCGTGATTGCAACTCCCGGAAGGCTGCTCGAGTTTCTCCAGTTAAATGTCTCTGTCAAGCCACTGGAGATGCTGATCTTGGACGAGGCTGACAAGCTGCTTGATCTCAACTTCGGCAAAGAGATGAACAAGATTCTACCAATGTTGCCCAAGCAGAAGCGTATTGGACTCTTCAGTGCAACCATCCTCAACGCCACTGAAAACTTCTACAAGACTTCCATGCGGAACCCAACAAAGATCATTGTTAGCTCTAAAAACCACAAGCCCAAGTCCTTGATGCTACATCACCACATTTTGAAACCAGATGAGAAACAGACACATTTACTACACTTATTGGGATCTTTTCATTTCAGGAAAAGTATCGTCTATTTCCCAACTTGTGTTTCTGTCGAACATTTCCACGGACTTCTGTCACATTTGGCCATAAAACTCAACCTCGACCTCGCATTCTTTTCACTACACGGTAAGCTCAAGACCCCAGCACGTATCAAGACCTTGGAGCGATTCACCATACATTCAACCTCCAAGGCTGTTCTGCTCACCACTGATGTCGCCTCGAGGGGTATTGATGTCGAGGATGTGGATCTCGTGGTGCAGCTAGACCCACCGACTGACCCAGACGTGTTCTTGCATCGTTGTGGAAGAACGGGAAGGGCTAATAATTCAGGGACGGCCATTGTGTTCTTGAACGAGGGGAGAGAGGAATCATATGTGGATTTTCTCTCTGTGAAGAAGATTGAAGTCACTGAACTGCCCTGGAATGAAGAACTTGTCGCTGATAATATTAACAAGTTGGTGAAGGAGTGGATATTGGAGGACCGTGCCAGACATGACAAAGCGGTGCTGTCGTATGTATCATTCATCCGTTATTACTCCAAGCATACTGCATCATCCATATTTAGACTCCAGACATTGGATTACATTGGCGTCGCTGCTCTGTACGGTGTCCTGCGTCTACCCAAGATGCCAGAGATCAAGACCTATTGCAAGGACATGCCTGAAGGTGGTGTCTTTACCGAGGTCGATTTCACCGATTACAAGTACCTCAACCCAAAGAAGGAGAAGGAGAGATTGGAAGAATTGGCCAATGAGGAGAAGAAGATTGCTGAGGTGAAGCGTCGTAAAGAAAAACGTAAGGAGAATGCTGCATGGTCTAATAGAGGTGACAAGGGTGAAAGAGCTGACAAGTTCTTGAAGAGAGAAACCAAGAAGCGGAAAGCAGAGTTGGCGTTGAAAGACGGCGATGGTGAAGATGATGTTGCACAAAAGGAGGACTGGAAGGAATTATTGAAGAAGAGTAAGAAGGAGAAGAAATCAAACAATCAAGGCATTGCACAGTTCGACGACTTATAAAAAAAAAGGAAATTGATATATCGATCTATATATATATGTACACATATATAGACTATAGTACAAAAGCTTTCTATTGGAACAACTCAATGTTAAACTCGGGCTCGTCACACTTCAACTGTTTGTAAAACTCAGTCACAGACCCAAAATCCTCATTGTGCTCAAACGTCTCATTAATAGCTCCTATGGCAGTATTCACAGGGACCCATTGATCCTCGGTGAAAGCAGCCATGTTGCTCAAAATGTCACTAAAGACAATCTTCTTGCCGCCCACCTTGAATCTAAACTCAAAGAGGTTCAATTTCCCCTGATGCTGCTTGCGTAGGAGATGCAAAAACAACTTGGCCCGGAGCGTCACTTTCCAAAATAAAAGGTAGCTCTTGAGGATAACATACTTCTCCAGTTCAGTCACAAGGTTGAGCAGCAACTGAAGTAATGGGAGCCACTCCACACGGGCAATGATGCAGCGGATGGCACAGTCGTGTAGGAGAAGAAACACCTTGTCAAGGAGCATCAACACTTGCGGGTACAGAATGAGCTCATTGCCCTGCTGGAAGTAGTTCGAATAGTTCCTGAGAATATCGAACGTAATGTGGCAGCACTCACCAACATTTCCTAGCGCCAGCACAAGGGTATTCATAAACTTCTCGCACGACAAGTGGTGCTCGTAATGGATCAACAAAATCTGGAATATGTTGAGGTGCACAAACTTGGAATAGGTCAGGATCATCGTCTTTACAATCTTGCGCGAGTATACGGCGACATCCTCAAGTTTATAATGGTCAAATGACAGTGCTTTAGAGTGAAACTCGTCAACCTCCGCCATCCACTTTGTAAGGTTGGTCACAGGGATCCCTGAGCGACTGGAGTAGTCATAGATGCGCGAGAAGAGCTTCAGCCAAACCTCGTTTGTTTTGGTCTGTAGAACATAGTCATCCATGAGAACTTTCTTGGCATGGGCTCCAGTGGCGGGTTTGAACACAAATCCAAGGTTGTGGAACTCTTGTCCGAACATCAGTGGCAGTCCTTGCTTGAGACGGGTGTAATAGTAGGCAAAGTAGGTGTAGAACCATGTCTGAGTCAGCAATGGGTCATCGCGAACTGCGTTTCTGTTATTCAAGTTGAGTTCAAGGGCAATCTGATCTGAGTTCATGGTCTTCAATGAGCCATTAGGGTCAATCATACTCAAAAACTCACGGAATAACACAACCCTCAATTTAGACAGTTTGAAGATCTTGATGTTGTTGAGTAGGGCATAGAGGAAGTCGATAATCACGTCATATTCATTGGACAGTTGAGAATTCTTCAAAAGATAGTTGCTTTGTTTGTCCAGTCTGGTCGTAAACATCAGGGAGAATTGGGAGAATCTGATAATGTTGAGGAGGTAGTAGAGATTCACCAATTGGTCGTTGTCATCAATATCAAGACTGAGCTTAACTCTTGCATCCATCAAGTCTCTGGTACCAATGAATTTTGCAACACCTGCAGAAAACTCGGTCTCGTCAAGCACAGGCAGGAAAGGATCGCAGAGCCCTCCAAAGAAACGATCAAGCATCAACCAAATCACCTTCTTGGTAGGCAAAATTCTCGCCACCTTCTGAAGTACATCTGTAAGACTCAGCGTCTCATACTTCAATGCCTTTCCCAGTTTGGCGCCCCGTTCATTCTCCAGCAATTTGGAGTACTTGTCAGCGCTACTTTTTGATTGTTTCTGCTTCTCCTTGTATTTCATCAAGTTAATGTAGAACAAGGTCATTCCGATATCACGTTTAATCATCGTGCCATTGCCAAAGAGACCTTCGGTCTCAACGTCAACATGCTCTGCATTCTCAGTAAACTCTTGGAAAATATTAGTGATTTCATCAGGGCTGTACAACGATGGATCAATGTTGTCATCATCAGTAGCAGATCCACGCAACCCGTTAGACTGTGGGAATTGTAGTGATTGATCGCGCGGATGTGGTGGGAATGGAGGTTGTTGCTGAGGTGGGAATTGTGATGGCGGTGGAGCAGGATGAAGGGGCTGTAGTGGTAGGAATTGAGGTGGAAATTGTAGTTGTTGGTGAGGCGGAAAGAATTGCCCACCAAATGTCAGTTGCTGTTGCTGCTGCTGTGGTGGCATCATCATTTGCTGCTGTGATGGATCCATCATTCCTGGGCTGTAAATATTTGGTTCGTTCCAGGTTACGAAGTCCTGGTGTGGAATATGTTGGTCATTAGTTAAGCCAAAAGGACCCAGTTGTTGCAGTGGTGGAGCCATCGGACTGGCAATGTGAACATGATGCGGTTGAGGTTGAGCCTGTGGTTGCTGTTGCTGTCCAGAGGTTGCCCCAGTAACACCATACTTCTGTGCCATTTGATGCTGAAGTGTCTGCTGGTAATGCTGCTGGATCTGCAATTGCTGTTGGAATTGAATTTGCTCCTTCTGCAGCTTCTCGCGCTTCTCCTTCGGAACATGAGTGCTTACAGGCGTTTTCTGCCTCAAGTTGAAGCGATGCTGTCTGTTGGACAAGAAACCACTATCATCAACCTTGGAACTGTTTGGAGACTCAGGTGGGCTTGCACTCTTGGGCCTACGTCCACGGCGGGACTCACGTTCCTCGTAAACACACAGGTGAACACAATTGGACTTCCTGCAGGAAGTACATGCCGGTGTTTGTCTGTCACACTATTGTTGATTTTTGTTAGTTTATAGGTCGTTCTCGGGAAACCAAAACAAACGCGTCGGAAAACGCATTTTTAGGCAGTGTGGCCGCCAGGACATACTTTAACCTTCCGCTTACGGCATACGTTGCACACAACGGACTTCCTCACGCGACCACTCTCACTCATCGCGTTGTCTTTTTTGAAACTTTGTTGACAAACGAAACAAAACAGCTGTTTGATTTTGCAATCAAAACAAGAAGTTTAAAAAATCCGATTAGGTAATCAAATATCATGTGACTAATACTACATAACTGCTTAGTCATTCTCATCGATTCTAAAAATTTCCCTTTATAAGATGGTGATTCTAGACATGTCAACCCAGCCATTTCTCTAAGTCTCATCATGTTCAAGAACGAGCTCTACTCCCAAGAAGGTCTCCGTGTTGATGGTCGTCGTTGGAACGAGGCCAGAAACTTTGAATGTCAAATCAACACCCATCCAACCTCCTCAGACGGTTCTTCCTACGTCCAGCAGGGACTCACGAAGGTGGTGTGTATGGTCCAGGGCCCAATGGAACCACCAACCAGAGCACAGCTGAACGCTGCTAAAGCAACACTTCAAATCAACCTCAATATAACACCTTTCTCCTCGGTAGATAGAAAGAAGCATACCAGAATGGAGAAGCGTACACAAGAAATTGTTGTTTCATTAAAAAGAACGTTTGAACAGAGTATAATTGTTGCCAAGTACCCTAGAACAACCATAGGTATTAATGTGAATGTACTTGCTGAAGATGGTGGTTTGATTGCTGCAGTAACGAACGCAATCACATTGGCGCTAATTGATGCAGGTATCGCCATGTACGACTACATCAGCTCCACCACAGCTGGCTTTTACGACGCCACCCCCCTACTTGATTTGAACTACTTGGAAGAGAAAGATGTTTCTTTCCTAACTGTTGCTACTGTGGGGACTAGTGAGAAGCTGGTATTGCTTCTGCTGGAAAACAAGATGCCACTCGATTATTTAGAATCTGTTTTGAGTCTTGCAGTAGCAGGAAGTCATACTATTAGGGAGATTATGGATAGAGAAGTAAGAAGACACGGGGAGCAGAGACTGTCGAAACTAGCAGACAAATGAAATGCACATCCATTGCGCCCTACAAGCAAATAGAAAATCGAATAACTAAGTATGTTGGACTCACCTATAAAAGCTTTCCACTCTCAAGTTTTCATTTTCAGCAGTTAGCTCCATAACATCATCTTCCAACTTCTTGATCTCGTGTTTGAATTCATTTAATGCAACTTTTCTCTTTTCCATTCTTTCATGGCGCAGCTTGAGCTTGAGGGTAAGATCATTGTCTAAGAGAGCGTTCAAGTCTGTGTTGAATTTAGAGATATCAGCACCAAGCTTTTGACACTTGTTCAGCTTGGACTCATTCTTAGATATCAGAGCTTCTAGTTCAGCATTAGTCTCATCCAAGGTTGTCCTTTTTTCACTAATTTTGTTTTGGTGTGCATTGTGCAAGTTCTGGAAGTTTCTGAGATGCAAATCGAATCTTCTCTTCTCAACGGCGTAAAGTTCAGTGGTCTCCATCTCCTGGGCCTCTACAAGACTCAATTCGTCATGGACCTTTGTGATCTCTTCTTCGGCTTGTTTCAACAGTGCTCTTAATGAAAGGATTTTTTTGTAGTTTTTCTCATCATTTTTGTCACTGTTGTTGACAATCTTCTTCAAAGTCTCAATGTCTTGCTTGTAAGATGCCACCTTTTTGCTCATCTCTTTCCGATTCTTCTTCAGTTTAACTCTCTCCTTATTTAAGTTATCATTGGTTGTGATCAGAGATTCCTGAAGAGTACTCAATGGCGACAGGATAGCCTTAGAGTTTATGGTGTTCGATGTGGAAATATCCAGACCGTCAGCTCCAATGGTGCTGACAATCAAATCATTGACCAAAAACTTTTTATCCTGCTCATTGTCTTGCAGAATAAACTGAATGTCGTACTGTGACAATGGCGTTAGTCCACTAATCACAAAAATCTCCTGATAATCGTTGAAGACACCTTTGGATACCTGGTACCAAATCACACCGTTAACTCTGACAATCATTTTAACATTTTGCAATTTGGAATTGAAGTTTTTCAGATTAAAGCATATCAATGTCTGCCCTATGTACTCAATAAAGATCTTTATGTTTCCATTATCAGAAGAATCATGAACATAATTGGAAAACTTGAACTCATCGTAAAACTTGTTGGAATAATCGCTCAAGATTAGAGAGCTGTTTCCATCGTCATGAAGGGGCTCCTCTCCGCTGTAGATCAGCTTTCTGGAGCTCATGGCTTTGATCGTAGCTAACAATGACCATAGTGGTTGAATGGCTTTTATTGAATTCTTTGGCTTGGAAAAGGAAGTCCTGCAAAACACTTGGAAGTTTTCGTTGACAATGTTATTTGTGGATATCTGATTATAAGGATCAGGTTTCTCCTCGATAGGATAAGCAGCTGGAATAGATTCATTATCATTCGTTGGTAGTTGGTACTGACCGATGTCCATATGGGAAACGTCAACTTCGACAATCTTGATTTTCTTCTCGTCCTTTTCTTTTTTGAGTAGAAATGAGCTGAATGGTATCGTGTTGCCACTGAAGTCTTGACTTGATGATAGTTGATTGATGTTCTTGGAAATGAAATTGTTCTTGAAAACTGTTGAGAAGCCCATGAGTAACACATGTATGCTGAGTATGAGGTTGCTGAAATTCACAGAGTATGCAATAACAGTAGAGTAATTCCCAAAATACTGTCCAAATATCAATACATTATTCGAGTTCAGCCGTGACAGATAAGGAAACAAGTTGTTGCTGTTGGTGACAACTTCTAGTGCGTAGTATCTGTGTAAGTATCGTAGAACCAACTTCAACGAGTAATCAATAAATATTATAGTAAAACAAGACAGTATGGTATTTCTGAAGTTGTTTCGCTTGCCTGTTAATGATGTGGCCAGGATGGCATTGGCAAGTACAAATATCAACTTGTTCAAGTTTGGAATTGAAAACTTGATCACAATGCACAAGAATAAATCAAGCAGGGATATGAGAACAAGTGATCTGTGATTTTGTTCGGAATTGGGTGTGTTGGAATTGCTTGTGGAAGTCACTTTTGCTCCGTTATTGGATTTGTACAGATTATTGAAGATTTTTGATGTGAAGGTCTTGGACGAAGATGTCAAAATGAAAAGGAACAATGCCACCGTGGAGAGGACAGGAGGCAGTGACAGAAGCAGCACTAGAAGTGCCACAGTGTCCTTCAAAGCCTCCTCGGGTATTACCGGTATCACATCCATTCTGCCGGCTCAAGGCTTGCTTGTTGTGGGGTTTGTTATGGCGAAAGCGCCTTGTAACAAAAGTTTATAGATGATGTTCTGGTGTGTGGATGTTTCCCGTTGGTCACGTGCAAAATGAGACACTGTCACGTGATCTTGCTGTCGTAGGCAAATTCTGCTAAAATGGACGTTTTTCTGATATATTTTCTGTAACTTACAACCTACCAGCTGCATGTGAGATGCTGAAAGTCATGCATGAATACCCTCTGGCCTTATTTCAGCTCGCAGATGTCTGTAATTGATGCAACTAAAGAAGTTCCCTTTTGATTCGAATATGAAACAAGAGAAAAAATCCCAAAACGGCAATACTTCCTTATTAGGTCTAATATCTGCAAAGTTCTGCAGAGTTCACACACCCGCCAAATGAGGCATAGTATCCAACAATGAAGAAATTTTCAGGATCTTGCAAGTATACTTCTTCAGCCAAACAAGGCCAACGACTCACCACACGTCATTCAGTTAGAATGGACTCACCACGCACCCCAACATCCGTTAATCTCACTAGAACCCTTTCGAAGATTTACACATCTACACCAAGAGTGATCAAGCGTTCCAAGCTTCCTCCACCCTTGGATTTGAACCCCTTGACCCCACCTCCCACAATCAAGAAGCAAAGAACTTACGATGTGATTGGTAACATTCCTTTGGAGAGCAGCTGGTCTTTACAATCTCCGTTCGAAATGCCTATGACAGCCACCACAGCGATCCTCGAAGATGAATCACCGTTGTTCAGATATTCAAAATCTTACAAAACAATGAACAAGAACTGTTCAATCTGTTCAGAATCCATGAACACAAAGCTCCAGTTTGAAAAAGTACTAAGGCTTAAATGTTCGCATACCAGCCACTACAACTGTTACCTGTTGTACTATGAGAGCGAACGCCTTGGTGAGGAGGTTTCCGACATCTGCTGCACAGTATGTGGGGAAACAGATCTGCAACCATCAGAACAAAGCGAAGAGCTTAGTGATGAACTTTTGAATTTGAATAACCTCAGTAAGCCCCAGAAGAATAACTTCAAACCACACACACATTCCCTGTCTGTGAATGATTCTCGTGGTGTTCTTCCAGAAATTCAGCAATCTGGCTTCAAACCCAAGTTTTCTGATCTTCCATTCACTCCAGTTGAACAAATGATTGTTAACTCCAATCCAGCAGGCTTCAAATCCAGTCCTTTTTCCACTTCAATTCCAAGAACAGCTTCATCTCGTTCGAGTACAACAATTGCTTCACCAAGAATGATTGATTTCGCAAGACCGACGGTGAACATCATCTCTTACAAAGAAGGGAAAATAATATCGAATGTGCTTAACATCTTCACTAATGAACTGCAGTCTCATATGATGCCAGATCCAGATGGCGCTGAGAAAGAAGGAAAGATTAAAAGGCAGATTCACGAAGGCATCGTTTCACGATTGCAATCTTCAGTTCTCAACTCACTACACATCAACTTTGAGGGTTTACCTCCGCTTAAACTATTTGATAGTTTCGAGGTTTCATTGGATGGTGTGAACTGGGAGTTCATTGACGCTTTCATTTTCGATGATGTCTACTTGATTATGGTTAATGAGGATATGACTTCAATTATTGGTTCTATTATGCTCCAGGAACACTTCTCCTCTTTCACAAAAGTGTCAGACTTCCAACTTTTGCTTTTCTTCAAGACTTCTACCCTTCCTGAGTTACAAATAAGATCAATGAACACCATTCTTATCTCTAAGTACGAAGACTACTTTGCCAATGTGACAGACTTCACCTCGATACCTTTGTCTCAGATAACTACGACTTTGTGGTCGCTAGTTGGTTCTGATGTACCCATTCCAGCTCAAATCAAGAAGTTCAACGAACTAACCTCTCGGGGTCTTGACCTTCCAATCAACTTACTCAGGTCTATAATTCCAAAACCTCAAAGAAAGCCAATCCATCTGATATTAGTGATCCAGCTGTTCAACTTCACAAATCTCACCAACGAAGACTATCTGGTGATAATTCAATCCACTATTCGCCAAACTTTGGGAAACCTTGGCCCTCAAGACAAACTTGGTCTAGTGATTCAGGGCCGCGACGGTGCTCGCTCTCTAAGTGTATACAAGTCAAGCTTTTTTGGAATGATTTCCCAGGACTGGCAAGGATGGGATGAGCTGATAAAGGAACTGGAGGTGTTCAAACCTTCAAATAAAACCGTTGATGGTAACGAAGCTATCAAAAGCATGTTTGAGAGTTGCAACAAACTGAACTCAATGATCAATGGTGATGAAACAGTGGTCCGCAAGCTGATCTGGTTGAACAACATGAAAAGTGACTCTGTGTTCAGAGGAGAGGAAGTGAGCTCCAGATTGACAAAATTATTCAACTTTGGAATAAGCTTCAATCACATTGAGATAACAGACGAGTTCACTGATTTCAACAAGAGCCTTATTGACTATTTCGTCAGATTCAGTGTTTCTTGTTCCAGCAGTAAGTTACAGGTCTTCAAAAACTACGAGTTGAAGAAGTTTGACAACTTTGGCGAGTTTACCTGTCACTACGATGATATCTTTGATAAGCTGAAACGTGTGATTGTTACAAATGTTTCTGTGCATCTATCTGTTCCTGAGAACCTAAAGCATATTGTCAGATTCAAATCCTTTGAAATGTTACCCTTGGACAATATGAATGAGATCCAAGTGGATATAAATGGCCTCTATGATGGCTTTTACAAGAACCTCAAGTTTGAACTTGAGCTGCTTGAGCCATCCTATACTAAGAGCATAGACATCCTTGTTACTTACAAGTACAATAAGAATCAACTCAGTTATATCCATCAGTTGAATTATGGCACAACGAGAGACACTGTTCTAATGAAGAGGGAGATTGAGATGCTAATTGCCGATAAGCTACTCACTGGCGAGACTGAGGGATTGAAGCAGCTAATTTTTGAAAACATAAGAGGATGCTCTACACGATATCTGAACTTCTTCAAGCTCAGTGAATTCTATCTATGCTTCAAGAACTTTGTGAATTACATCGATGAACTTGTGAAGCGTGTGGAGGATGAAAAGACACGTGAAGAACTAGTTATCCAACTGCAGTTAGAATCCCTTATTTAGATGTATAAATCAAAAGTCAAGAAGACAAACAACAGAGTAGTCGCCCTTGTCCCTCCCCTGTATGCGCGTAAAGTGCTGTGAAAAGGGGGTAGTAGGTTGGCAGAAAACCGAGGGTTCTAACGAATTCCGACCTACAGTGGACATTTTTTCAGGTTTTTTTAATAGGGACAGACTCTGTGGAATATTCTGCAGGTTACCCATTTTGATTTGCAGAGAAGATGGCTGAAGTGAGTATCTCTACTATCTTAGAAGTTTTATTTCAATTATTAACAGTGTCAGCTTGCACCAAAGGAAGTATTTTACTGCGGAATCTGCTCTTTCCCGCCTGAAGTAAGTCTACGGCACCCCTCCAACATTTGATCCCAAACTAACACCAACAACAGTACTGTGAGTTTGGCGCCAATTTCAAGAAATGCAAAGTCTGGCTGCAGGAAGCAAATGAAGAGCTCTACAACCAGCTCTACTCTGAAGAAGCCCTCCAATCGCTAGCCAATGCTACGTCCTCTCTGTCAATAGAAAAGCAAGAGAAGATTGATAAAGAACTACAAAAGAAGCAGGCCAAGGAGGAAGCTAAACAAGAAAGAGAACTCCAAAAGAAGCTTCAATCTAAGGTTGTGCTGACCAAAATAGCTAGAACAAAGAGAAAGAGCGCAGTTGCAGTATCAGGTTTGGAAGTGTTCGAGATTGATATGAAGAAATTGGCGAAGACCTTTGCTTCTAAATTCGCTACTGGTTGTTCTGTGACCAAGAATGCTGAAAAGAAGGATGAGATTGTGGTACAGGGTGATGTTGCAGAAGAGGTTGAGCAGTATATCATTGGTTTATTGAAGGAGAAGGGTCTAGATAATATCAAGGTGGAGGTTGTGGAGGAGAAGAAAAAGAAAAAGGCTGCTCCTGCCCCATGAACCCTTCTTTTTTGTGGATAATGTACTTTTAGAGAGACCATTGGTCTATAGAGTGTCACCTGTAGTACATTAGCTTTGGTCCTTGGTCTCGGGCCTCTAACCTCTAGAGAGCACCGTAATTTACGTTGACAAAAATTGAAAATGGTCGATTTTCTCCCTTTTTTTCTCTTGTTTCCTTTTTCTTCCTTCCTTTCTTTTAAAGCTCGCTTTCCGCTTTTTGTGAAATCGTATAGTGGATCGGATCACTGTACGATTGTATTTGGATATTTATATTTGGATAATATTTGGATAATATTTGGCTAATATTTGGATTGTATTTCCGATATCATTTGGATTATATTTGGATAGTATTTGGATTTCCTATGAGGTTTATATCCAACATCATAGGATATAATTTCAATTACAACTCCCCAT